>BMAV01023396.1:0-31103 GCA_019973955.1 Trichonephila inaurata madagascariensis | reverse complement strand
TTTATTAGAGTTTTTTGTTTGAAAAATTATGCCCATTTCATTGCTCTAGGTGAGTTAGGTTTTGAATACCAGTTCAAAGTTATTGATCACCATAAAATATGCTAAAAGAAAGAATGATTTGAAAAATGTCCTGAAATGTTTTAAAAATAGAGAGAAAAGAAATCGAATTACTAAAGAAAAAGTTCGCTATGTAGAAAATGCACTTCGCTATTCGGAGGTTATTTTTCAAAGAAAATCGTAAAATAGAGGTTCGTTATATGGAGGTTCGACTGCATTTACATATTAATTTATAATTTTTGTTGCGCAATTATTTAAAGGTGGAAAAGTCAGATTTTAGTTGTACATATAAGCTTTGAGGATAATAGTCAAAAAGAATACTTTTACAAATACACAATAAGACATTTATTAAAATTGAAAAAGCTAAAAAACAACATGGCTTTTAAATATTTCAAAACAAAAACAAGATTAAAAAACTTTAAAATGAACAGGCTTGTAAACAGGATCGTATAATTTTTTTGATCGATGATCTATAGAATAAATACAACAAATAACAAATCTCATAAAAGGTTCTCTTGATAAATGACTATAACATATGCTTTTCATACAATCTTTGCTATATTTATACATTTAATAACAGTTTTTAACTAACCTTCACATATATAATTAAGCATACTAACAAATTAGCCTACAGGACAAATGATAACGAAAAATACTGCAAATATTTAACAAAAAACACGCAAAAATAATGTATTTTAATACTAAAAGATTTTTCTCGTCCTGACTCAATTTTTATGGGTTAAAAATTATTTCAGTATAAGAATAGTGTTTAAATATATAAATGATTTATCAAAGTGAATTTGTTGGGCAGTCAAAATTTGAAATAGAAATTTTATGTTAAATCTTAGAAGCAATTTATGTTGTCACATGTTTTCAATCTGTATACATGTCTATTTTAGATAATCTCTTATCTGTGAAAGAAAATATTCTTAAGTGGTCATGTTTCAGGAACCAAACATGTTACTTCTAATGCCACCCAATCAGGGACGTTAGATCAAGGTCCACGAAATTTATCGTAGCTAGATTACGTCTGTCGTCAACCACAGCTTTAATCATCATACAGGTGACAGTAGGTTTTGCCTACATTCCACTACAACTTTGAAAGAAAACGTCCTAAGGTCGGCAGGGGTTTACCACCAGTCTCTGGAGAAGACTTTCGGCTCGACGAGTATTTAGAATGCTTCCATGACGCACAGGCTCATTAATAAAAATTCATGCCTTCTCCGGGATTCGAACCCATGCTCAGCAGTTAGCGTCACTAACAACTGTATAGTCTGGGCGGCTACAGTCCAAACATACTACAAAAAGCAATTAACAATGTATATGCGTTACATATAGAAACAAAGAATATGCAGCAAAAAAATCATTTAATTATGTGAATATTATTTTTTTTTATACTAGGAACAGAAATAATAAACTTAAAAAAATAATGTTTTGATACCTCTGAACCAATAAAATAAGAACTTCGGTTATAAAAAAAAATTACCGATTATTAACAAAATTGATCAATTCTTTGAAAATTCTCGATTTGTATTTTTCAAAATAGAGGTGCTTTAAGGATTAGGTGGGTTTTCTATGCCAAGTATAGAGTGCTTTATACAAATACAACTTGGAAAAATTTCCAAGTGAAATTTTTTTTGAAAATAGAAACATTATTCTCATAAATACTTTCATAGCTTATATAAATACATTTCATACTAAAACATTTACACACATTTAAAATTATAGTTGAGATAACCATGATAAATTCCAAAAATATTCTATGATCTATGTGTATAGAAGAAAAAAATTAATGCATATAAAAAATCTGATGTTTCAACAAGATATAAAAACATGAAGCAAATTTTTAAAGAAAAATTTAATCATCCATGCATGTAAGTGCTTGTATACTCTGTGCCAATTGTCCAAGCTGTTTCCATCTTTCCCCAGCAAGACGAGTTGCAGCTTGGCTGCTCTGAATAAATTCTTCAACTGAAATCTGCATTTCTTGAACCTTATGTTTCAAATTCAGCACTTCCTGATCCTTGGTTTGCAACTGCGATAACACACAACAAAAGTATATTAAATTATTTTACAAAAAAGTTAATACAAAATTAATAAAGATTTTTAATATTTAAACACAGTTCTGCGAAAACTTGACTAAGAATCGAGAAAACAATTTGAGTTGATCTGATAATTAATTCAATGCAATTCACAAATTTGAAGGATTTCATTTCTTGAAAAACCTAATTCGGTCAGTGGCGTAACGTAGACCCCGCATTGCGTGGAGGGGGCAAAACCTGGCTGCAGGGGGGCCAAATGTTCTCCATTACGGCACTGAATTCAGTTATAAACTCCATTTACCGAAATCCATTTTCAGATTTGGCAACCTAAAGGGCCATTTAAAATTCTAAAGCGAATATGCTCATCCAAACATAACCAACAAAAGTGGTGCTCCTAGTTCGAAAACGTAAAGCAGGCAATCATCGACTGCTTATCAAACAACGAACATTTGCTTTCTTTAAAAAACTGAAGCCATGTGCGCATGACACATTACTTCCTTCGTTTGAGTAAGGTTGCAGATTCACAGCAGCAGACGACCTTGAACTGTGGAACTAAAAACATTGGGCTCCTCGCTCACCAGAAAGAGGGGGGAAAAAACCCTGGTAGAGCGAAAAATTCAGCTGCTGTATGAGCTTACCTCATTACCATTTATTTTGATGACAGATTTGGTTCTAAAATTCCAGTTAGCGCGTTGTTACCCAACGCAAGCTCTGAATCGGTATTACTCTACAGCAATAGAAGGGCCATGACTAATAAAAGAAAAATATATATATATAATTCTGTAGTTCACTGAATTAAATAATTCTCCAACTCTTCAATTCAACACGTGCATTTTCTTGTCTAAAGTGATGTACGTTTCAGAGAAATAAATGAGTTCATTATTATTGAAAAATTATTGTTTTCTTCATATCTTCTGTACAACAAATTTCAGACGGGTTTACTAGATTTCCCCATCGCCCCTACTAATGCCGATGTTAAAAAATTACTAGTTATATTAAAACTCTTTAAAATAATAAGGCCCCAGGTAAAGACAACATCTCAAATAAAATGGTTAAAAATTTTCCTCTTAAAATTATTCTCTCTCTCATTTTAACTTTCTTAATTAACAAAATACTTTATTTAAGACATTTTCCTAATAATTGGAAAACTGCTATTGTCTTTCCCATTAAAAAACCAGGTAAAAATAGTCATTCTCCCGATAGTTATAGACCCATAAGCATCTTAAGTATATTAAGTAAAATTACCGAATATATTATTCTTAATAGATTAACTGCATTTACTAATAACAACAATTTCATCAATCCAAATCAATATGGTTTCACCAGGCACCTCTCCACCTATCATCCGCTGCTCAGGTTGACTGAAAAAATCTCTTCCGGATTTCAGAGAGGCAGGTCCACTGAAGCTGGTCAGCGGACTCATTTACAAACTAATTATTAACAATTTTCCCCCTCCTCTAATTCACCTAATTAACTCTTACCTTGTCAATAGATCTTTCAAAGTTAAAGTCAATAACACCTTTTCCTCTATTATTTTTATTAATTATGGGGTTCCCCAAGGAAGTTTACTTGGACCATTATTATTCAATATTTATATTAATGACATTCCCACTCATCCACTAACCATGACTAGCATTTACGCGGACGATACCTCCATCTCGGCTACCTACAAAAATCATAAAACAATCACCATTGCACTAAATTCACACCTACAACTTCTGGAAACATTCTTCAACACATGGAAAATCAAAATTAATTTTGACAAAACAATTGCGGTACTCTTCACCAGGAGAAGAAAACCATGCACTCCACCTACTCTGTATTCCATACCACTCCAATGGTCTCAGAGCACGAAGTACCTACGGCTAATCCTAGAGAAAAACTTATCATGGAAACAACATATCACATACGCGCGTACCAAATTCCGGAACGCTTTACGCTCAATTTACCCTTTAATTTGCCGGAATTCTCAAATGTATCTTTATAACAAAGTACTTCGTTACACTGCCGTTTTGCGTCTCATTTTAACTTACGGATGCCCTGTGTGTGTGGGGGGAATATGCTGCTAATTCCAATATTAAATTACTTGAAAATGCTCAAAATTCCTTAATTAGAAGTATCACTAGATCCTGCAGATATACCAAAAATAGAGAAATTTATAAAGTCCTCAATATCTTGCCTTTTAAAGCATATATTCAAAAGCTTGCAGTTAATTTCTTTAACAATCTTCCTAATATTAATAACTCTAATATCTTAAATTTAGAAAACTACCATTCCAACTTTAATAAAAAGAGGCCCAGAAGAATATTACTGGACTCATATAATCCCCCTAACATTAATTCCTAGTCATTCTCCGGTGGAGAATGACACCTTCTAAATTGCTAAATTAATTGTTTTATTTTACATTTTTATATCTTATATTCATTTTGTCTAATTTTAAATCCCGCTACCCACACAGGCATCCTAGCTCTTGTAACTTTAATTTTTTCCTAAGTTTGTATTCTCTAAATGACACCAGGACAGCCAATAGAGTGTTTACTCACTGATCCCTGACGACCAATAGCAGATGAGTCTCTCGTCTGCTCGCACGAATTTTGGACTCGATTTCAGTTACCGCCGAAACCAGCCAGCCTAGCTGCTCCCACTTTCTCCTTCCACGTCCATCAATCAGGAAACGCTGATTTATAAAGGCCCAACAACTTCAGAGCCCAAATATACCAGTATGGGACGGAGGAACGTCTCGCGTTCCAGTTCTCAATGATGTCCAGTGTCGGGTTTACTAGATTTCCTGCCGTAGTCGCGCTGTGCGTCGCATAAATTATACGTACAAGTTCAATTGTTGGGTAACGTACGAGCTGACTGAAGCAGATAAGGACAGACGTGTTCAGGCCTGCACTAATCAGCTCGAATTTCAATCCAAGGCCAACATTCCAAACTGGATCGCCAATTGTGATGAAAAGTGGATTTACGTACATACACTAGCTAGAGAAAGTCTTCGTTCACGTACTATTGCTTACATGAACAACAGAAAAAAAACTTAAAAACTGGAGAATTTAAAAAATATTTTTTAATAATATTTTATTTAGTTCATTTTAAGTATTCAGAATAATAAAAGTAAATCTGGTTTGCCTTCACATATTTTAAAATAAAGACAGGTTTGTAGCAATACTAACAAAAATCAAGTAGAAAAAGACTGCGTTCACTGTTTTAGTAGTAACTATAAAAATTATTTAAAAAGGGAATAATAAGCTATTTAGTAGCTGGTTGGATAACCTCATCATTTGAGAACCCCCTGAAGCTGTTTCAGCATTGAACTAACAAATCTGGTGGTTTCTTCAGCGCTCATCTTCTCCCATTGGTCCTTAAGAACACTCTTCAGCATATTCTTGCTAGATACATTGTGTTAACGAATCCTATATTCCAGCAAACCTCATAGCTGTTCTGTAGGATTCAGATCAGATGACTGCGGGGCCATGTGCAGTTGATTTGGAACATTATACAAGAGCCAAAGCTTCACAATCTCGCTAGGATCGTTGTCGTGTTGGAAACGAAACGATTATCCTAAGCCGAGTTTGGTGGCACTTTCATCTAAAATGTTTTTTAGGACACCAAAGTAATCATATTTGTTCATAATTTATTCTATATACTCCAACTTACCAACACCATTGCTTGCCA
Source organism: Trichonephila inaurata madagascariensis (assembly GCA_019973955.1). Classification (NCBI taxonomy): domain Eukaryota; kingdom Metazoa; phylum Arthropoda; class Arachnida; order Araneae; family Nephilidae; genus Trichonephila; species Trichonephila inaurata. The sequence goes on along the minus strand of BMAV01023396.1, from coordinate 25,329 downwards.
AGCACCCCTACACCATGACTCCACCGCCGCCGTGCTTTACCGTTGGTACTAAATGCTCTTTTTGAAGCGATGTGCAAGGTTTTCTCCACACTAATTTACGACCTTTTATGCTGAAAATGCAAAAATTGCCCTCATCAAAGTATATCACAATCCTCCAGAAGTTTATGTATAAGATCTTTTGCAAAAGATATCCGTTTAAACCGGTTGGTCATTAAAATATAAGGTTTTCTAGGAACCACTCGACTACGGTATTCGGCCTTTTTCAAGATTTTTCTTGCAGTATCCTCCCAAATATTTTTGTTAAACTTCTCGTGAATGTCTGTTGCTATTTGAGTTGCAGTCAAACATGGATTTTTTTTTTCACCATTGATGTCATACTTCGTTTTTCTCTGATTGTGAATTTAGACGGACGACTTAAACGAGGTTTTGGTGTGTAAACTCTTGTAGATTTAAAGTTATAAATAACATGCTGTGTGTGTGGATAGATGAATACTGCCGTCCAACGGATCTGGCTATATCCCGACGACTTTTCCCATCTTTTTACATTTTCACAATGATTTTACTCTTGCTGATACTAATTTCCTTCTTTTTATTTTCCATATCCTTGAATTGCTTCGTATCTCACAAAAACGTAAGAATTTGTGTGTTTTGCTACAAAACTCCCGTTATCCTAAGTAGTTTTAATTCAAAATTAACGAATTCTTGCATGCTCAATATTTAAATAATAGTTAACAAATTCACTAAATTTTGTTAGAAAAAAAAATTATATTTCTATTAAATTTTATCTTTGCTGTATGATTTCTTATGGGTGAACGCAGACTTTTTCTAGCAAGTGTATATGTACTTCAACAACACAAGCTGAAAAGGGGATTGGTCTGCCCCCAGCGAACCTGTCGATAGCATCTCAAAGCGCAATTTGAGTAATAAGAAGATCATGTTTTGTATTTGGTGGGATTGCCAAGGATTAATTTGATTTTAAATGATGTTACTCTAGAGCAGGGGTTGGCAATTTTGTAGCTATAGTGGGCCAAACCTAACTACCAATATGATTCAGAATGGCATAGTAGGAAATATTTGAAACAATTCGATTGTCGTACCAATGCAAGCAAAGTTAGGGAATAGAGGTCAAAAATACAGACTCAAGAGTTTTACTATATATTAATTATTATCATATAAAGATATTTATATTAACATAAAAAAGCAAAAATATAACTATTCCTTCAACATAATAAAAAATTAAAATTGAACATATATTATGTATCCTTTAAGAATATTTATTAAAATAAGAAATAAACAACATAAAATATAAGTATTCCTCCAATATAGTTAAACAAAAAATAAGTATTTCAGGGCAAATCGTGTCCCTGCATCGTAGCACTTCATAACGCAACATCAGGTGTATAATTTGAGACTTTCAATTTAATACTGTTTAGTAGATCTGAGGGCTCGAGGATTTTATGCAAAACAATCACAAAGAAAATAAACAGTTCTTCAAGAGCGATGCGAATTTACTAACAAAATTCCAATCCTTTAAATACAGGATTCAGAGGCAATATTCACAGAGTAAATCTCCGAAGGTCTTCACACCTTCAACAGCAATCAAACACAATCACCAGTGTTTAAAAATACACGTATGTAAAGATTATTCACAAGCACAGCCGAGCTAATCACTAGTCAAAACAATCCTCACTCTTCGCTGGTTAAAATCAGACTGATCGCCGTACCGGCGAACATCTTTATTTACAAGCGCGACAGAAACTTCCAGAAATATAACCGCTCGTGTCATTGAACGTGACACTAGTGTAGAGATCCACTACTTTCTAGAAGATTCCAGAGGGTTCCGAACTCGCCAACATGGTCGCCAATGACGCCAAAATGGTCACCAAAGTCGCCAATGGCACAACTTGGTCGCCAAAATGATGCCAACTTGGCGCAAAATGATGCCAACTTGGCTCTACCGCCAAGATTTCACCAAGTTCTCATTGAATCGCCATTATAACGAAAGGGGCGGCATTGCTTGTGAGTAGCACAATTTTAACATGAAATAAATATAACATAGAGTAATATAAATGCATTAAACACTCAAATACAAATTATTTACACTATTTACACAAAATTCGTAACAATACGATTCTGAAAGTTCATTTGTTAAACAATTTCTTTGTGAATTCAAACTGTTTTTTATACAAGAAAATATTTGTTTCTTTAGATATGTAAAACCAAAAAAAAGGAAGTAAAGCGCATACAAGTTTCTTGAAACACTTAAATCTCCCCAGCAATGACATCCAAAAATTTAGAATATCAGTCAATTTATTGTTTGTTATCTTCCAGGTTTTTTGGTAATTCCGAAAAGTTTGTTTTCAATAATTCTGAAGATGTTAGTTCAATAATCGTTCAATTTCAAAATTGAATTCAAAATTTGAGAGAGAGTACCTCTGAGAATTGTACCGCGTGCCAAATCTGGATGCGTGGTTGCCAACGCCTGTAGTAGACTATGCCATCCAGACAGGAACTGCAGAGCACTTAAGTTCTGAGCACTGAATTTTGAAAAGCAATCGCACGGATTAGGCTGAAAAATTCTTCAGGAATTTCTAGAAGCCTGTGGAAGCAACCAGTGGTGTAACGGAGAATATTAGCCCCTGCAAAGTCAGGTTTTGCCTTTAATATTTTATAACTGGGTTATTTAAGCAGTTGGTGTAAGTTATACTTTGAACCCCCAGCGGGAGTGTACTTTACGCCACTGTATACAACATTAGCGCTGGCGTAGCTAGCCCTGAGTGGGCCCTGTATCAAAATTTGTTGGAAACCCTATTCTGGGGTCCCTTAACACTTAACAATATTTTGCTTAAACGTTTTGGGGCCCCTAAAGCGTAGAGGCTCCGTATCATTAAGACGGCGGTAGCTACGCCGCTGAACATTAGCACAATGACAGTTCTTCGCGAATTTAGAAATCTGGGTTTCATGGCAGAGCTGCTGTTGAATTAATTTTGTCATCTAGTAATCAAAACCTTACAATGATTCAGAATAATTTCAGGATTACTTTATATAGAGAATGGAGTGACATTGTTTTAATTCTTGAAGTGATAGCTTCTGCAGGCACGTTTTGCTGGAGAGTGAACTTGAATGAACGTCACGCTCGGGTTTGCAATGCTCATTCGGCTTTTTTGTCTTTAGTCGGAAATCATGATCGTACAAGGTCGTAAGCGACATACACACCCCTAAAAAGAAAAGGAGGAACGTTTCCCCCCTCCCTTCCGAAACGACATGAAACGCAGTAGTTTGTCACCCCACCAATATGCCGTAAAAGTAAAGTTCCTAGCTTCGATCTAATTGGAGCTCTCCCCCCCGCCACCTTTCTATGAAAATGAATGCGGGATTTTTTTCTAATCCTAATTGAAGCAGGAAAATGAAATATGTAACATTTTAAAAAATAGGCTTAGAGAGAGAGAGAGAGAGATCCTACACTAAAATTAAACAAAATGTAGAAAAAGGACACATTTTTATAGAACTAAGTAAAAGTATAATTATCATTAGCAATATTGCAGTGAATTTAAGAATAAAAGTCTATTCTTGCAAGCGAATCAAAATAGCAATGAATAAATAGTTCTATAATCATATTACTTAAATATACTTTGAGTCTAAAAAGAAAATTAAAACAATAAAAAATTTAAAATAACAAAATTAAGTATACAGGTATTAAGAAAAAGTTACATAAAATAATTTAAATACAAGAAAAAAAATATTCTTACCTTGCAGCAGCACTGCATATATTTGTACAAAACTGCCATACAATGACAAAGGAGCTAATATAAGCTAGAGATTATGTGATATAAATCTTCTGATTAAATCCTTTTTTAAAGGTTTTGACCTAGATTCCTCTCTTCCCAATCAACCACCTGTCTTACTAACCCTTTGCTTAAATTAATTCATGGATCGAATTGAATATTGTTAAATTACAACCAAAACTCACAAAGCTGGATAGGGTCTTCTGAACAAATTCCCCATGATTTTAAGAGGGAATTTTAAAGTAGATTTTTCAAAAGACAAATCAAAACCTTTAGTTGATTTTTTAAGATAAAAGTTCAATGGAATTATGTCAAATGATCCAAATGAAAGCTTGAGGAAAACGGAATAATGCTTGACGAAGTTTATTTTATAGATATTTATATAAAATTTTGAATCTAAAGTATTTATAACCCATTTCAGCTACCATAAACTTATTGTTTCCTTCTTAGAATACAATTAATTCACAAATATGATTGTATATTTCGCACAAAAATATTACTTTACGAGTACAGACATATGAATAAATAATTTTATAGGACAATATTAACATCCCCTTGTTTTTTATTCACCGAACTAATTCCTGAAATAACATTACAAAATTTGAAGTTATCACTTCTATCGTGTGGTCATAAGCCCACACACTTTTTTTTTATTGTTGATATTGTTTTGTTTGAGCTGGAGAAAAGGAAAGAGAGTAATCCAAAAGGGGGGAATCTTTAAGATACAATTAAATTACAAGAATTGATTCTAACTTACTAAATAAGTGTAACTAGACATACTCTTTTCGTTCATGTTTCCTTATTTTATACTTCAAATGTTGTTGCAAAACGAATTGCCTCTAATCTTCAATTCTATGAACAGCCAATAACGCATTATGATTACACATTCTTAACAATCTACGGAATTCATTGCATGAAACTCATTCATTGACGAAAAAGAGCTGTTCTTAATGCAAGAGCTTACAATATTTTGTAAAAGGTTTCTGATTTTCATGAAAGAGATTTTCAAAATTTGGACCGTTTGAAGTATTGAACTGAAACATTAAAGAGTAGAAGATATTTCAGTTTTAATCAGTCATTACAAACATTTGTTCCACTTGTAATCTAAAAAATCTTGGTTATAATTTTTTTCATTTAATTTCGAAAAAACAAAACAAAGCAAAAAATTTTTTAAAAAGATAATAGATAAAAAATATTCTGATTAGCACTACTTCATTCAGAAGAAACAAGTATCTTTTAACCCTTGTCAAATGTTGTACATTTACAATATTTTCTTTGAATAAATCATCCTTTTCGATTTTAAACAATGCATTAAATTTGAGTAAGTAAAATTACACTTTTAAAAAAGTCGTGAAGATAATCTGAAAGTTTTTATCCACTTATAGTATCCTCATAAATAAATGGTATGATAAAGAATACATATATGTTACCTGTTGTTTAACATTAAGAACTTCATCTTTAAAGTATGTGTTGTCTCGAGAAAGAATTATATTTTCATTTTTCAACATTTTCATACTTTCTTCTTTTTGATTAAACCTTTCCTGAAGATGGAGCATTTTTTCTTCTTCTCGAGTCTTAAAACGTTTTTCATCTGAAAGCTGGTAATATATATAAAAATTAGAAAATTTTTGATAGCAAAAGAAGTCTTCATATAAGAAAATTTATTAACATAAACACATATTTAATTACATGTTTAAAATTTTTTTTGACTTTTTGAACTATAGAAAATAATTACAGATAAAAAAATTATTTACCCCCAAACATAAAAATATTCATTACTAAGATGTAGAGAAATTTTATAAATTTAAATTAATAAAGGTGATTGGTTTATGAAAATGCTGAGTTTTATCAATTTAAAAATGGATTACTTTTGACCTGTAATACATTTTTACAACTGTTTAACAAATATTCTTTATTACATTAAAAAGGAAAATAGATTTTTATATTGGAATATAAGAAATAATTATACATATTTGTTTCCAATCAAAAATTTACTTTATATTGTTAGCTTTTTCTTACTTTTTACACAAATTTTCAAAAAATTGAAAACTATAATTGATATTTACAAAATGACAATACATGGAAACAATGATGAATTTTATGGAAAACCAGATTTTTTTTTATTATATCTGTAAATAACTTAGTCCGTAATGCCATAATTTAATATTGGGAATTCATGGTTATATTTGATATCCTCTCTGTAATTTTAAAATAAAAATGGATTTAAAATTAATAAAATCTGATTAATACCTGTTGAGATAGGGTATAGCTGTACTCCTTTTCTTCTTTGAGAAGTCGATTTAAATGTTCAATTTCTTCCTTCAGAGATTGATCTTTACTTTTTGCTTCAGAAGCCTCAAGAATTGTATTAAGATGAACTTGTTCCAAAGATGCAAGTTTACTCTCCTCCTAGAGAAGTATATATATATATATATATATATAAGTAATATTATTTTTAACAAAAAAAAAAATCAATTTTTAAGATATTAATGCGTTTGTGAGCTTTCACGTTAAGTAATTTGATACTTGTTGTGGTGAGACAGAATAACTAAGAATTAAAAATGAAAAACAAAAGTTAAATAAAAATCTTAACAAGTAACACTTTAGACACAGTTTCATTCAATTGTATCATTTAATAGCAATATTTTCACATTTTTTTTTACCAATTCAATCATCATTAGAAGAATATTAATTTTACTGTCCTTTGTGAAAATAGTTTTAAAAATGTATTTAATTTTTCAAAAGAACTTCTGTTCTGAAGTTGAAGCATCGCTTGAAATAAAATGATTCAAAATATGATTTTAAAATTATTTGTTGTGAGCAACTTCCCCCGGAAGTCGTTCCCTCACTGTCCTGCCTACAGTGTGGAAGGAAACAAAGCATGACCAGAAACTTATATAATAATTATTATTTATTATTATTCAAGCACACTAATCAACCACAAATTAAACCACAAGAGGACGCCTTAGGAGTGATATAAAGAAAGCAGTAAACCCTAAGTGAACAAGTGCAAGTAAACAGTTCAATTTAACCTAATCAATCTTATACAATAAATTCCCAATCCACTAATTTAGTATAGTGGCAAACTCCGTTCTTAATTCAAGTTGTGTAAATCAATTAAATCTCACCTTCGTAATGCTGCAACAGATTCTCTGCCCCTTCTCCCTTTACAATTACAAAACTCTGACTTTATATCTCTAATTAATTTGAATATTACGGTTTCTTCTTGCGAGGGATGGCTGTGAATTAAACGCGAATGCTAGCCCAAAGATTCCCCAAGAGGATTAGTGTGAAGGTCGCGTAAAGACTCGCGTCACGATGTTTTAAAGAAAACAAAATATTTGGTGTACAAAATACTAATTCCAATTTAAATTTGTTAAATTATAGCACATTCACAACAAAATCTTACAAACTTTCAGTATAATACATTAAGTTATCAAATTATTTAATAAATGGCGAATCGGGATAGGGAAATGAATTTTTAAATATAAATATTTTTTAAAAAACGACAACATTTACATTACTTCTCTCAGTAGCGCTTTAGCTTCAGCCAATTCGGATTCAATATCAGAATGTCTCTTGATAAGCTCCAAGTTATCCTGGGACAATCGTTCTTTCAGCAAATGTTCATGATCACGTGATCGTTTCAAAGTCTCGATTTCTTCATAAAGCTTTTCAATTTTGATCTATAAAATTTACATTAACTTATAAGTAAAATATAGTGAAAGCAATGCAAAATGATATCTTTTTAAGTCCACACAACAATCTCCAATAACATTATAACTTTTTTAATAGTATTTCACTTTCATGTTTCTACTAGAAAAGTAATTTTAAGATGTTGAAAAGTCCGGCATATAGCTTGCACCCATATATTTAAGCTGTTTTTTTTTATTTTTAGGCATATTCGCCATATAGTGTCCTTTTACAAAGAATCCTGAAATGTACGCGTGCAATGCTCTTTTGTTTTGAAGTCATTTATTCAAGGTATTATCCTAAAAGCTTTAAAAAAATAGTTTACTTCTAGAACTACAGCCCTTTAAGTTCCTAAAAAATGTCATTTCTTTTAAATAAACATATTTCGACATATGTTGAAGTCAAACTTTTTTTACATTCATCTCTTTTTTATTTTTATTTTTAAAGCTCTCATTTTCATTTTCAAGTATAACGTGCACCCGTAAATTTTGATCTTATTTTTTGTGTTAAAAGTGCGTGTTATAAGCTGGATTTTACAGTAGTTAAAAATTAATAAGTACTTTATGCAAAGTAATTCTTTAATTACTTAATCACCTTTAGTTCTTTCAAGGATTCATTATTCTCCATTGATGATTTAGCTTCAATGACCATTTTAGCCTCAAACAGATCTTTTTGAAGTTTTTCTTTACTTTCTATCAAACCTTGAAGAATTTCTTTGTCTTGCTGGTGCTAGTAAAATAATTGCAACATTTTAAAATATTATTAAAATATTAAATTACAATTACTCCCCACATACATACATCAATAGTAAATTAATATTATTTACTAAATAAGAAGCTATATTTAGAGATAATTTTAAACATACTATTTTGAAAATTCAGTGTACTTTTTATAAGAGTAGACTTTTATAATATATTGGAAAATTTATCTCAATGTATTTCAAGAAAATAATACCAATGTAATAATTAAAAAAAGCTTTATTATTTCCATAAGCTTAAGAAATCTGCACAAATATTTTAACAAATTAAGAATGATATTCGAAAAATAACTCAATAATAGTAAAAATCATTGAGTGAAAGATAAAAAAATTTGAAGCAATTAATCTAAAAAATACACAATATAAGAGAATATAATTTTTCATCAACACAGCAGAACAATAGGAACTATATTTTAAAATTTAAAACTAAAATCGATAAAATGAAACAAAAATTATAACTATAAATAAATATGACATATTTTAAAATTATGTCAAAATAATCAAACAAAGACTTTCTCAAGTAAATGAGATAAAACGAGACTTCCCGATTGGATACAAAAACCTTAATTATTACATAAATTATTCAATATGGCTACAGAGAATAAAAGGAAAAAGTTAGAATGCAACTATATTAAATTGTAGAATATAATTTCTTTACTCTTATGAATTTAATTTTAACTGTAAATGGATTCTCATTTCTTTTAGAATAATGTATTGCACAACACTTAGAAATATGAAATAATATCATTTGTATTACCAATGTCCCATAAATGTAATAAATAAATACCTCTCTCTCAGTTTGCTGGAGTTTAACTTCGAGACTGTCAAAGTCTTCTTGCAATGTTCTATGTTCTTGAGTTATTTCTTGCAAAGAAGCTTCATTTGTGACATTTGCTTCATGAAGGGTGTCTCGTTCTTTCTGTAAAGTTAGTATTTCTTCAAGAAGCTTGCATTTTTCTTTTCTAAATTTTTCTGAAGAAAATAAAAGTAAATATATATATATATATATATATATATATATAAAGACTTCTTTCCTATAGAAGTAAACAATTACATAAATAATGCATTAAAGGTAAAGAACAAAAAAAAAGAAGTTATAAGTACTGGTTTATGTAACATAGAAAACTGTTTTATTCAGTAATATATTGACATTGTAGAAAATCAATGAATCAATTCAATGTGAGGAAATTTATGTGTGGGCAACATCAAATGCTACAATGCAAATGACACATAGATGTACATAGACAATATGTTACTATATTATTTCGGAGAAACACACAAAGAAAACAAAGCTCAGATTTTCAGTTAAATTAACAATATTTTAAAAAGAATGAATTTATTTAGAATAAAACGTCAATATAAGTTTTTGAACTATAAATTAATCTTATTGCTTGCAGTGATTAGATAATATTTAATATTTATGATATTTATTTGCAATTACTTTCCAAGAAAGTCTTACTAAATGGATAAACATAGCAAAAATTTGGATTTTGCAAAAGGATTTATTGTTTCTGCCCCCCTCTTCATTATTTTTCAAAATCATAGTTTAGGAAATTCACTTTAGAAAGATATTTTTTTTTTAATTATTACTTTTTAAAATTCACTGGTTCACTAAATTACCCTTCTTTCCTATTTTGCACTGCAGAAGATGATTCTTTATATTAAACTTATTAAAAAAATCTGAACATTTACGAGTGCTCAGAAATCCTTTTGGTTAAATTAAAATTTGTTTTGGGGGAATTTCTAAGAAATTAATATAGAAAGTAAAATTAAGTAAAAAATATGAATAATAAAAGAGATATAAACATAAAATGTTCATTAAGTTATTTTAAATGGTTATATGTATTTTAATAAAGACACTTACTATGATTGCAAAATAAGTATTAATGTCGATAAAGTCCTTTATTAATAACATGTATTACCAGAAATATATACATAAATGAACCATATTATACAAAAAATATGTACTTCAAACGATTTTTAAAACGCCTTAAAAAAGTGTTTGCTTATACATATATAAAATAGATTGGAGGGGGGGGACTAATTTAATAGAGCAAAATGTAATATAATTGTAAGTTACAAAAATTAAACTAAAGGTGGTATGGTAAAAAATGGAACCAGTTTTGCATTACAAAAACATACATTGGCACCAAACATGGTGTCACAATAAAATAGAAATAAAAAATTGTTGTAAAAGATGAAATTTATTGAGTTTACACTGATCAATGTACAGAATCTTTTTAAAAAAACAAAATGTTAAATTGTACGAGGGTTATAGAGAATATTGTAGGTAAAAAAATAAAACATTCTAAAAGAAAAAAAAAGGAAAATGTCATCAAAATGATTACTTCAGTTTTCAAATTTAGTCCTTTTGTACTCCATGTATTTTCAATGTAGTTGGGTGTAAACTTGCATTCATCTTTTGGAAATTTTATTCAAGCAATTTACAGTTGTAGAATTTATTTTATATGTTATAATAATAAGATTCAATTTTTAAAATCTTCAAACGAATGTACTTCTTAAAACAGTTTCTGACATGCAGGAAAAGATGACTTTCCCATGTTTTACAAAAATAAACTGTTATCTTCCTTTCTCTTTATCTTTTCTGTATGAAAAGATATTATAATCATTGTTTTTTTCATTCAAGATGATAAATTAAAATGTGTAATTTTCCATCAAATCAACTCTCGAAATATGATGCTGACAGTTGTAAACATTTTTTAACTACTGTCTAAAACTTCACACTAAGAGAAAACGTATCAATAAATTATAGTGGCCAGTATTTTTATCAGAACTCTCTCTAATTGAAAAATTCAAGGTGTGTTATGGGACAACAAGTCACTACTCTACCTGCAACAGTGGCGCAACAGAGAACATTAGAGCCCCCTTGCAAAGTCAGGTTTAAGGCCTCAAGCCTGATCTTACAAAGGATTGCAAAACCATGATTTTTGGGTCCCCTAGAATCCTGCCCTCCCACCACAATGTGAGCATTGCAGGAGTGTACCTTATGCTCCAGACCTGTACCTTGTTATCGCCAGGAGCTAGGTACTCTACCAGGATTTTAAATAGCTTTAGGTACATTGTTGCATGACTTCATAAAGAACTTTTATGAATTCCTACCAAGATGCTTGGCCCATGTTGTATTAATAATGTTGATCATAAACTATACAGAATGATACTTCAGTACTTTTCTCTCTTTTTTTTTTGCATATTTGTCTTAAAGTTTTTAACCATTTACTCTTCCATAAGCATTTTACCAACCTTTTAAATTTCATTGCATTCTGACAATTTTTTTCCTGGTGCAACTTTTTTGGTCTTACAGTGTAACTATAAAAGCATAAATTAAAGTACTTCAAATAGTGAACCTAGTTTAACTATTTAAAACCAGGCAGTCAAAGATAATTTTGATTTCATAAATAGGAATGTTTTAATTTTAAAAGATAATAGGAAAAAAAAAAAATCTAAATTTTTCACTGTAATGGTTCAAAAAATTTATTAATTTTTTATAGAATATACAAAAGTAACATTTATCAAGATTTTTTACAGAAATGTAATGTGTAAACAGAATGTCAAATAGAGATAACATATAAAATATATTACAAATACCTCCCAATTCATCTGTATTTCTTTGGTTTCTGTCTTTTTCAGATCGTAATAAGTCAATAGTAGTCTGCTTCCTTTTGATTTCTATTTTCATGCTTTTAATTTCATTATGGCAATCCTTATTCGTGGAAAAAATAAATCAACACACATTTATACTAAAACTTTAAGCAAATTAAAACTTATTAATTAAAAAAATAAACTGTTAATTTGATGTGAAAAATGTGTAAATCTTATATAACAGAAGTTAATTCAAATTGTATCTCTGAATAGAAAAAAAAAATTAAACTACTGAATTATATTAAAATTTATAAATATATATTTTTATAAACAGGTATATACATGTTTTGCCTTTAAAAATGAAAAAAAAATAAAAAAAATTGAAAAATAAAACATTAAATGGTACTTATGTATTATCATCACGGCAGCCAAAATTGTGCCATGAGAATAATTTTTCTTCAAATAAAGCACGTATGAATCTTTGTTATTTTGATATCAAGGCACAGTTTGCGTAATGCAAATTTTGATGCAGTGATACTAATACACTAAGTACCCATTAAACATATGTTACACATTTGGATTACATTAACATAATAGATAATATTTTTGTACATAAAATATCCATGAAAGCTTGATATATAGATTAAAAATTATATTTCATAACACATAAATACTTCTACAATTTTGCACAGGATATATTTAAAAACTTAATTTAAATAAATGAATAACAAAATATGTTGGATACTAACTGCTAATTTTTTCACCATACGCTCTCCTTCAGCAACCATAGAAGGATGTTGCTTGTTGCTTTCTTGTAAATAAGTTCTTTTAAGACAAATTAAGGAAAATTCAATGAAAAATTTATTTTAATATTTATATTCTATGAATTTCACTGACATTTGTTGTTATCTAAAATAAGGCAAAATACATTTCAATTTGAAGAACATTATCATCATTCCCAAACATACCAAAGTAGGAGGCCAAATTGTTTTAGATATACAAAATATATAAAATGATTTCATAAGCAACATTAACAACCTGTTTATACAAGAAATATATATCATACAAATACACTGCATGATGCACAGATACATAATAAATGTTACTGATTGAGAGATCTTATCTCAGATAAATTCTACCATAATGCTTCTGATTGGAGATTGTAGAAGTTACATTCTACACTTGTATGACAAATGTATTGCAATATTATTGTGTAAATACTTTTAAATAAAAGTCTTAGAAGTAGAAAATTTTAAACTATTAAAATTATTAAATCATTCGTATTAGTGTGTCAACATATTCAATTCCTTACTTTTAAAACTTAGAGTTTCATATTTAATCACACACATATACTTTTCATTTTTGGCAATGAAAATAATGAAGCAATTACAGCATTAGAGTAACTAAATAGTGTCAGTCCTAACACAATTTAACCTGATTGTTTAATGTTCAGGATACTTTTCAGATGGAAATTTTTTGATAATTAGTATTAAACTTTGAATACACTATCCTGAAAAGAGATCCATATTTTATTATACAACTCATTCCTGTTTGAATCAATTCTTTTTGCTGTATGAAAAATGTTCCATACTTTGTTTTCTGCATTGTGATACTGAATTAATTTTTTAAAATTTGTTATGATAAAAAAAACAAAAAACATCTTTATAAAATACATTAAAATTTTATGAATGCAGAATGTTAAAAAAATTATACATGTTATAACTGAACAAACTTAATTTAATATTGAGACAATTTTTCTCCCTACCTTAAAATGTATTTTGAGTTTGGATCTTGCTCTAATATATATGTGATAAAAATACAACTTTAATATGAAAACTATTAATTTGAACAATTCCATTCTTCAGATTAGTGAAAAAAGAACGACATATATCTCCAGTATCAACAAAATTACCACATCTTAAGTAGTAATAATTTTGGTGAGATTTTCAATTTAGAGTTAGGGATTTAATCTCTTCATTTTTTTAAAAAGAATGGAAATACATAACTAGTAGTAAAAATGGGAAAATAAAACTTATATAGTATTCACTTATAAATTAATATAAACTAAAAATAAAAAAAGTAAAATTACACTTATAAGGTTCATATTACTATTTATTTCAACTAAATAACTTTTAGGCCCATCAATTTAGTATGTTTTCAGAATTTAAAGTTAGCAATATATTTGATTGAAAATGCTTTGTTATTTTTCAAAACTTTGACCATAGATACATAAAATATTTATATTTAAAGCAGAAAAACTATAAGATTAAGATTTATTCCATATAAGAAAACCTCTTCCAAATTTTGCAAATCTTAATACATATATAAACATACAAAAGGAAATTCAGAGTAAGAGACAATAGAATACTGTCCTTCTTCCTTAGTTAAATTTTTTAAAAGCCTAGTTTCATCTATTATACAATTAATACAAATCTTGACTTTACTCAATAAATAATTCTTCAGACACCATGCTATTGATATGGGATTCCTTATAGGTATGGTAAAGAGCAGGACCATATAAAAAAATACTTTGTTTTGTGAAACCCACAATTTTAAGCAATAGTGATAAAATTTGGCAGAAAATGAGTTTCAATTACCACAATTGAGAGGTTTTCACTTATTGGAAAAAATTAACATTGAAAACATGATTTAATAAAATTCAGTAGTTATTTTTAATACATGCATACAAGAAAAATGATGGCATTTAAATAAATTTAATTAAAATTTGTTTTAGCAAAACAAGACAATGTTCTGTCCAATATAAATTTATTAGAATAAAATTTGTAAGTATATTAAAGAAGATTAATTCCGTTCAATTTCAGTAAGGTTTCAATAATTAACAATAAGATTAATTTGATTTTATCAGGGACATCTTAAGACTTTTTGAGGTCCTGGGCCCAGAGAAATCTTAAGAATTTTTGAGGCTTTGGGCCCTTATGCAAAAGTAGGTTCTACCTGTGATCTTCAAAAGTAGATAGTATATAGCATACATTGTTAAATGATCATGCAAACAATAATTTGAAACAAATAAATGTGCACAACTCACAAATCTTGACACAAACTGGCTTGACTGAAGGCTCCATTTTGACTAAATTTGTTGAATATGTTGAACATGGACAATGGTCGTCACACAATAATACAGTCTTGCCACTTTTGCCAGGACATAAAGTTTGAAAAATCCTACTTTTCAGAGAATATGTACGGGAATAATATTTGAGCGATTAAAATTATCTGGATCATGATTTTATTAAGATTGAGTTGAGAATGAGATGAGACCCCACTAAGGACCCAGGCACTGGTAAGCCCATGCCTTAAGACGTCCCTGAACTTTATAGTTCCATATAATTAAAAAAAAACAAACAAGAAAAGGATATAAATAGGAAACTTCATTTTCTAAAACAAAAATCTGTTGTTGTAAGTTTTCAATATACTCAGCTTGTGATTCCACCACACAGTCCGAATCAGATAATAAATGGGGCTTATTTCTGAAAGAAAAGTTTGTTTTAGTATAAAACATACCACTATAAATACAAATTTTATTAAAACTTGCTTAAATGTGACATATCAGATTTTATAAGTATTTACATACTATGAATGACAATGTGAGTGAGTGAATAATTAACGTTGTACTATTCAGTTACATGAGGGCTTTTGAGTATGGACCTCACAATTTTGAACCATGGTCAAGTAACACACATGACATCTGAGCTCTAGTACCTCCCTCTCCTAACTTCCACAACACACCAATAGGAGGACGTTTGAGCTTCAACAGATTTAATGCGCATCACCCTCTATCTGGTGGGCCTTTAGCAGTACTAGGACTTCAACTCATGACACACTGTGTGTGGCCATGAGTCCATTACCTTACCAACTAGGCTATTGCAGCCTTGCTATAAATGACAAATTGACTGCATTTAAGGTAATAAATGAACTTATCATACTAAAACAAGGAGAGTCAAATTAAAACAGTTTTTTTATAAATTATATTTTAAATATAAAGTTGACTAAGTTAACAAAATTATAAAATTTGATACTGTCATATGTAAATGCATGTGTTTTAAATTTGTCCAAATTGTTAAGCAATTCCAATAATTTATTCTTTCACAATAAAACAAAATAAATAATTTTTTTAAAAAAATTATATTTATTAGGAAAAAATATTTTAAATAAAAAATACTATTGGTGACTGAAATTTTTGAAATGCAATCATAAAAAAAGTGACTTTTTATGGTTTTCACAATTTTTAATTACAATATTTTAATTACACAATTACAAAATTTTAATATGAATTTAGATTGATTGATTTAATTAACAAAGATAATTAGCCTCTAAAATAATCTCATATATACTGTTTTTTCCCCTTTGACAAATTGATTTCTCATGATAAAATAGATTTAAATTTTATATTTCATTAAAAATATCTGAGTTATGGTGGTGAAAACTTGATCCTTTAATGTTAAAATTGTATTTTACATATCTAATAAGAAATATTCTCTCAAATGAATATTTTTTACATATGACTAAATCAATCAACATAAAAAATTATACAATGCCTAAAAATTTCGAAAAATAAATTTTTGCACAAAAGTATGAATAGTTTAATGTACTTGAAAAAAAATTATAAGATACCAAAGATGTTAGATATTTGGGTACCTTATGTGTTAAATTTCTCAATCATAAATATCATCTAATTATGCCCAATAGTCAAACTTCATGGCAAGGAAATTCCTTTTTAGAAATTAACTGTCTCAATTAATGAAATAACATCATTACAATTGATATCAATAATAAACAGTAATATGCTATCCAACTGTAAAAACAAATATAAATTATTTACAGGTTCACATTTTCTTTTATTGTTCACAAAGTAAAGTACTTGTTTCCCTTCATAAAATCATCTCAGAATTTGTAATTTTAATTATTGTGTCATAGATCAGAATTTATAATTATAAATATTGTTTCATATTGTTTTTGTCACCAAATTGAAAGAAAAAGGGGGACTTAAATAATTTTTAAGATTTTGCTTCAGGTTGCTGTTTAAGATTTTTTTCTTATTATGAGCAAATCATGAACATTTACATTTTTTAAAATTTTAATTTTCAGTAACTGAAAGTATCAAAACTGTAATAATACAAAATTTAATAAAAAGAATAAATTATATATTTTCCCTCTCACTAATTTCTCCAAGATATTTTAAAAGTACTAAATGTATTTATTACACAGCAAAAAATTAAAATTCAAGTAAATTGAAACAAACAAAAAAATTATAAGTAATTCATTAATATCCATGATAACTTTTTTTTGTAATTAAATTGCAAAATTTTATTAATTAAAAACCCCTTTTTCTTAAAAAGAGGCAGAGCGTTTGAAAAATGATAACAAAATTTACTTTATTACAATTTTAAAAGTATAGGGAAGAACATTAAACATTTTTACTTGAAGAAAATAATAACTGCATTTTCATATTTTATTATTTCCACATATGGAAAAGGGAAAATGCAAAAATGTTTCCTTACATATCGTCTCCTTGATCAAGTTTCATATTGAACTGTTTAGATGTTTGCGTTTTTTTATTACCCTTATATACAGATGCTTTCTTCATTTCCAAAGAGTGGTAAAATTTTCTTTTGCTGCATTGGTATTACATTCTTGTAGTTATTATTCGTCCATTTTTTAATCTTGAAAAAGTTAATAGTTACAACGACGAAGTGAGATAAGAATAGTAAGCCCATGTATTAAATCAGTAAAATTTCTTTTTGCATGTTCACAGAAAAATGTACTTTTGAAACAAACCACTTCAAACTTTTCTTTATTACTATTTATCAGGAGGGAAGAGTCCGTTGCTATAATTAAACTTGCTGTTGCTATGGAGAAGAAGTTGTAGTGATTTTTGACTTAGTTTCTTATAGTTAAACTTAGTCCAATATTTTATTGGAATTTATTATAAATTAAGATGAAACTCAAAATGAGCTTTCTTTAAATAAGAGATATTTGAGCCGGTACAATAATTTACGAATACCTTATATTCTAGTTCACAGTTCAGCCGGGAGATATGACGTAAGGTCATATGGCCACCAGTGACCAATTAAATATCATCATTATTATTGATTTCAACAGCGCTATTTATGTTTGTATGTCAGTTTTAACTGGTAATAGAAGAGTTTGTGTTTTGAAAAGTGTTATGTTTTTACATCGTAACTCTATGATCGAATTAAAAGTTTTATATATAAAGTATATAAGCAAGGTTTTACTCATTTGTAATTTCCAAAATTTATGTTGGAAAAATTGATTATCATCATAGGATTATGAAGGTGATATTGTAGCTTTGTTATATTCTTTGTAACTCGCGCCAGTTACTAATTCAGCAAAAGAATGGCATTTAGAATCAAACAAGAAAAAGTAGAAATAGGTACTTTGTTTTTAATTTTAATACTCTGCTTATTTTATAATTAAATGTTAGTGTCTAGCAGCAAAACTATTGTATACATTAATTTCATGGTAGAAAATATTAATACATGAATATCTGAATCTTTGCATTTTAAGTAATATATTTTATTTTTTTGTGCTTATTGTGTCTATTATAATCGAAAGTTTATTTGGCTACGATGCATTATGCTACATAGGTTCTGCAGTGAAGCTAGCATTAACTCTTATCAGATTTGTTGTGTAAATATAGGAAAAGATGTATATATTATATTCATTTATATCACTTTGTGCAAAGTAAAAATGAATAATAACCAAAAATGAATTATCTAAATGTGTAAATGTCAATTTATTTTGAAAATTTTGAAAGTTATTAGTAGTCTTAAAATTTTATAACAGCAATTATCCTACATAAGTTTCAGAGTTGAATATTTTGTTCCAAGTTTTATTATGTGTTCAAGGTATTGCTTAAATAATAACACAAGTGAGCTGCTGTATTGTTAATGCTTTATTGAAATGAGGTAGATTATAAACTTTAATAATACAATAATTTATTTAGAATTTAAAAAATATTAATCTACTTACATATTATAACAATGGCCAACATTCAGAATAATTTTCAAGTTGGCAACCCAAATTGGCTTTGTTGTATATTCTGAATGGACTAAATTATGATGGTCAGTGATAGCGGCAATCGTGTTTCCCGTTAATTCAAAATTGACATACTATTTTACTTATAAGTATGATAACATTTAGAATTATGATTGGGAAAGATTCCAAGTTAAAATTCTTCAACAGTTTTCAAAATTAAAAATACTTACATTATACAATACTTTAAATTAAGTGCATTTTGATTAATCTTGTGCATTATTATATGTTGGCAAATATGTACTTTCTAAAAAATTACCAAAAGGCTAAATGTTGCAAAGTGAAGCACATGAACTAATTGTGAAACGCATGATTATATTTATGATATAATTATGACGTTTAATATTTATGAATTGATTGGCGAAAACGCAATTCAGTTATCATGTGACTATGACGTCACATGAATTTAGTCCATTGGCAATCATGTGCTTTGTTTCATATGATGTTGCCAATAGGTTGCAATAATACCTAAGTACCAGTAATACAACTAAGCTAAACTTAGTTGAAAAAAACATTAAACTTTTAAATTAACTGGCAGGTCTTTTTCAAATGCTGAAAACAAAGCAGTAAATTCAGTAACTATTGTAAGTTAAACACACCTAAATTTTAATTGATGTTACAAAGAAAACTGAGAGAGCTTTTTATGATCTTATTATAATAATTTTTTGAATATCTGTATTAAGAAGAATTCCTATTATAGCTTATCCCCTGGCAAAGATTTTTTAAAGTTGCCCCAAGGTGCATTTTTCAAAGTTAATTTTTGGCAAACTGGGAAAAACATGATGTATTATCCAAAGGAGCAAATATGGAAAATATTTAAGACTGTAAGACCAAATTCATGTAAAATTTAGCTTCTAAAAATAGGAACTTTTTAAAACTTATGGAACAATTCCATGAAAAATTTAAGTTTTGAAAAATAGGAAATGGAGAACATTTCAAAAAGAAAGAATGGAAGTTCAAAGGAGAAAAATTGAAATTTTTAAGACATTAAGAATAAGTTAATGAAAAATTCACCTACTAACAATAGGTAATTAAGAACATTCTAAACTAAACTCTGTAGTGCTGCAGCCCATCACAGCCAAGGCCTACTGTGCCCATCTCAGTTTTCGTTACCCTAGGGGCTGAGCTACATGAGCAGTTGTTTCAGTCAGGTGGTCAGTCTGATACAAAAACCTCCAATGTTTGGTTCCCAAGGAGGCTTGGTACTCATTTATCGATCCACTGAAGGGATGAAAGGCTGAGTCAACCTTGCCCTGCTTGGAGTTTAACCCCCGACCTGTGGCATGGAAGCGGGATATGCTACCACTCAGCCACTGGGCTTCTAGGACATTCTAATAAGAAAAAATTGATACCCGGAGCACAAAATGGAAATTTCTTTTAACTATTAAAAAATAGGAAATTAAGAACATTCTTTGCAAAATGTTCTTAAGATAAAAGAGAAAATTGTTTTGAAAGAGAAAAATTGAAATTTTAAAAACTTTTTAAAGAAATTGCTGTATGATTTAGTTTTTTAAAAAGACATTAAACACATAGTAAAACTCTTCAAATAACTTTTGTTGAATCACATACCTTTCCTTTTGTCATGCAGATTCTTTCCTCCTTTGAATGGCATCTCCAGACAATTTAACTTTTTCGATGCACCATCTAATATTTCCACCTTTTTTCCGAAAAATTTTTTTTTAAAACTCATTAAACCTTGCTTTTGTCTCATTTTTAAACAATAACATTATTCAATGTATTATCCGAATAACAGCAAAGCATCGAAAAAATGAAAATGGCCATTACTGCTTTATATAGTTAGTAGAGTTGTGGAAGCTAACACAACTAATGGAAATTACTAATTGTAGATACCTAATAGTCACTAATAATTGTCTCTTGTCTTAAAAAATGAAAAAAAGAAGGGTAGCTAACTTGGCGACAAAAAAAAGTTCAAAAACCAGGTATAGGCTATAATAGGACCCAACCAAAAATTGTCATTAATGTAGAAGTAATGAATGAACCGAATATAAATTAATATAATGTATTAAAAATTAAAAGAATAAGTACATTATCTTACAACAAAACTTCCTAGTTTGATTTCTAGCTGAGAAAATGATAGCTAATTTGTGTTAAGTTGCATATAAATGAAAGATCGGTAGAGTTCTTCACAGAAATATTTCATTAACTAATTATTTTCTTAAAAATCCAAACTACAACACTAAATAGAAATAATGAAGAATAGAAAAAGATGAACTATTCTCATATAAAAAAATTATGCACTGGAATGTCAGGAATATTCTCAAGAAATTTCAATACTTAGGCATGAACATCACCACAGCTAAATTTGTGCGCTGTGCGAATTGCACCGTGATATTATAACAATAAAAAGAAATAATAACAAAAACAAATTTTTACATGCTGTATTTGAAAAAAACTCCCAACAATTCAGATTTTGGTGTAAATCGGTGCAATTCGTGTGGCTCAAATTTGGCTTCAGTGATGTTAATTAATAAGTACTGAAATTACTTGTTGGATAAGTGTATAGAACAGCTGTGCTTTCTAAATTTTATTCAGAACAAAAACATTCATAATAAATGTCTTATTTGGTTCTTGTGTATTACTGCAACCGTATTGGCGATATTATATGAAATGAAGCACATGGTTGCCAATTTAGAGAGTACTGGCATTTAGAAAAATGGTATTCATAATTAAGATTTCAAGAAAACGTATTTAAAATTAAATGTTTATTTTAAGGAAAGATTAATATTAATTTTTTACAACTGTTGTGAAACTCCATTAGATAATGCAGATTTTGATACTTATGGCTTTATTTCTACCTAGTTGGCAAAGGTCAAAGTGTGGTTTTTTTCTCTGCCCGAAATCTTGTAACTGTTACATTTAAAATTGATTGAAAAGGTTTTTTTAAAACAAATTTGGTGGATTTCTAAAATTTTATCTCCTGATTGTAATGCTATTTAAATATTAAATTTCTTTGTTGTCATGTTTTTAAAATAAAAGTATTATAAAAAAAAAAAAAAAAATACAAATTGAGTTTTAATGTGAAAACATGTTTTATTTAAAATATTCTATAAGAACTGAAAGGAAAGAAAGAATATGGCTTTTAAATGAAATTAATTTATCAGAACTGATGTCCTTGTTTCTTTGTTCATTTGTGTTACATGTTAACTAAATATGGATTGAAAATACTATTTTTAATTGGAAAATTATCTGCTTATAATTTTATTTTTACAAAATTCTACTATGGATTAAAATTATGTGTTGATGTTTATTATATGTTCTATTTTGTATTATATTATGATTTTCCATAGCACCTGAAATAGAAAATGCCAGGGCAAAACTGGAAGAAGCTTTGCAATATATTATAGAAAAAGCTGATGAGAGGTAAGGTGTTTGCATTTATTTCAATGGTGTTTTTGATTATAATTTTTTTAATGATAGAGGAAATTGTATAAAATTTATTGTTAAATAAATGTTTTTTTTTCTAGTCCTTATGAATCTGAAGATGAATATCACAAGGGATTAAATGATATAAGTATTAAAAAGTATGTTTTAAAATTATATATTTGCATTTTTACTTGAGTTTTGTTTTATAATAATATATGTAAGAGCTATCTGTGTAAAAATTTAAATAAGTGAAAAATAATAAATGACAAAAACCTCTTTTGAAATTAATACTTTATATAACTAATACTTTTTTTGTTTAAAAGTATGAATAAAAAATCTTCCAAGTGAATTAAAATTTTTTTAATAATGTTTTTATATTTTATCTAGGGAACCATCTCCTATTTCTTCTCCAGCAAAGAAACCTGCTCAACGAACACAGAGAAAGCGGCGTCGAAAGGATGAAACTTTAAATAGAAGTGCTAGTAAGTAAATAATAGGTCAGATTGTAATTTATTACATGAGTTTATCTCTGTGTCTTCACCAAAGCATTAATGGAGAATAAATTAAAGGAAATAAGCATATGAAATAGGAATCATTATTTCATGATAATGAGATTCAATATGCAAAAAAAGGTTGGAAAAATTTGTTTTTAACTAACTATTTAAAAATAACTTCTACTGGTATATTTTTAAAATTGCTGCATTATTTTTGTGTATTTTAAACTTGTGTAATTACATCTACAGTAAGGTGTAAACATTTTTCATTTCTTGATTTATTCAATTTACCTTTGTTTCTAGTAAATAAAGATAAAAAATTCCAAAAGGAGGGAAAAAATGGGAAGGGGGAGACTCTTCATTATCAAATTATATTTAACATGATTTAAATAAAAAGATAAGGCATATATTTTATTCACATTTCTGTATTTATCTCCTGTAAGTATTAAGATTTTATCACTGAAGTTTTATAACTTAAAAGTATTTTGGGAAGTTTTTCAAAGATATTTGAATTTATTGCTTGTTTTTTATCAATGTAAATAAATACTGAGGCACTGTAATATGCAATCAATTCTTGATAATTCGAAGTTGGAGAGACCAATGAAAAACTTCAAGTTATCAAGAGGGTATGAAGAAAACTCCCAAAATACATGAAGAGAAATTTTTTTCTAACACATTTAAATTTGAAACTATGAAATAAAACAACAATTGTGCATATGTATAAAATTGTTTTAAAGTATTTTTTAGAAAGTACATATTATTACAGTATAAATATTATACAGAAGTCCTGTATTATTATTAAAAGAGTACATTTATATATTAAAGCAATTATTAAAAGAATACATACTGTACATAATTAGTCTTTTTCGACAAAAAAAAAATGTTATTTATAAAAATCTGTTTAATTTGTTATCGGTTTCCTCAAACACAGTCCCCAACACCATTGGTTCTTCAAGGCAGGGTCCAGTCTGGCCCATGCCCTATTTGGTGCCACATGCCATAAGTCACACAGATGAGTCATTAATTGTCATGTCACTCCGATGCAAAATACACAATCCTACGCATCTCTTCTTCACAATAGCGGACCATCCTTTCAGGACACAAGTGTAACAAGGCCATATGTTAAATGAAAGATATCGAATAGCTGACAACAAGTGCATCTGGTCTGTTGTCCACTTGAAGAAGGAAAGCAATAAAAGCATATTTTTGCTTGAGGAATCAGAAAACATAAAGGGATGGCAGACAGATGGTCATCAGAGGGACTACGTTAGGGGAGACACGAAGAGACAATACAACACAAAATATGCCAGCTCCAACCTGTTATGCTACAGGATTCTACATGGTAGTGAGTGTTTGAATTGTCGAGAGTTATATAAGATAACTATTTGCTTGTTGTAATCTGGACAGCTGCAGACTTTACTTCGAAATATTGAGCATACCAAAACGTATTGCTTTAGTTCGAAATATCAAGAGTTTTTCTAGGGCTGAACATATACTTCAAATTAGCGAGAGGTTCATATTATCAAAGGTTTGAATTAGTGAGAGTAGACTGAATGTATTTTTTTCTTTGAGGAATTTTATTTTTCTGTGCTTTTATGTTTAGCTTATCAGTGTTTAAGATAGTTACAATGATGAAATATGTACTTATTTCTTTGAAAATAAAGCAGACAAACTGCAATTTAAAAATTATTTATTTTTTGTTTTTGAAATTTTATTTTTTATTGATACTTAAATAAATATGATGAAAGATACAATTTTTATAAATAATATTTGTATTCAAAAATTTATTTGATATTTTACTCTATAGTGTATGTACCATATTTTTCCAAATCTTAGCCGCCATGTATTCTAAGCTGCAACTCAAATTCTCAATAAGTTTTTGTGAAAAAAAATAAAAACTGGTGTAAAATGGTTTATTGATATATGATATATACGGAACAAAAAAATTATAATGAAAACTAATTAGGAGTGAGCAATTAGTTTATTTTACCATTATCAAAGACTTTTATATACATGCATGAACCTGTAATTACTCTAACTGTTGGTATCATGCTCAATTTCCCCTCATCCAATGAATTTTTTCACCGATTCTAAGTTGCACCCAATATTCAGTAGCATTAATATTGGGAAAAGTGGAGCTTAGATTTGAATAAATATGATATATACTTCAGATTTCATACTTTTGACACCCTCCTTTGTCCTTCTGTTTTCATTTTTAATCATTGCATCAGATTCTGTTAAACAAAAATTTTAGTTGTGTTATTTATGAAGATCCTTATCAATATTCTACTGCTAAACTTTAGCAATATTCTATATCATTCATTTAAACACATTTCTATATAGCTTTTGTAGACTACTGTATTAAACTATTTATAATTACTAGATTTCATATTATTTTAAGATGAAGAATAATTACTTTTCATTTTCAGATTCATATATAATGAAACTGTTTGACAGAGCTGTAGACCTGACACCCTTTAATGATCAAACTCCTTTGTATCCCTTAGAACTGATTAACAATCAAAAGTTATATAAAAGTGGGTTT
>BMAV01023395.1:0-10877 GCA_019973955.1 Trichonephila inaurata madagascariensis | reverse complement strand
TTGGTACTGGGCGGGGACATGTTTATATACGATGCTGGGGGAAGAGGAACAAACCCTTTCCCCTGTCGTTGAAAAAGACGGGAAACAATATTAGAGGGAATGTTATTTTTAACAAACAAAAAACAGAAAATGATTTTTACTTAATACTTGTCGAACGGTGGAAAATTTCCCCCACCAATATATTTGTTTATTTATTTGTATTTTGAGATTTTACCTTTTCTATATATCTAGAATTTATTACGCATTTTTAATGGTTTTATACTTTTAATATTTTAACGATTGTTTGGCGCAGCTTAGCCAAGATTGGATCTTGCGCCAATAAACCGAACATTCACTCACTCACCCATGTGTTCACAAAATAGCCGCCCATCCGGTATAGTGGTTAGCTGATGCGTCCCTGGCCCCTGGGTTCGAATCCCGTTGAAGACATGGATGTTTGTAAATGTATAGTGCCTTAGCGGAATGGGGTACTCTAAACAGCCATCGAGCCACAAGTCCTCTCGTAAGGTTGGTGGCAGAAGATGAGAGGGGGAGACCCCTGGCCCTCCCCCAGGATGTTCTCTCTAAAATTGGGGTGGAACCGAGCTAAATCGTACTGTCACTTGTATGGTGCTCAAGGCTACGGACAACGACAGACATCTAGCCTCTTGCCAAGATGAATTTCGTGGGCCTCGATCTGACTACGTCAGACAGGTGGCATTAGCAACAATAACAACAAAATGGTAATTATGAAATATTAGTTCAAATTGCGTATCAATTTATTTCGTGATACTCTTTGTATTATTTGGTCTATTAAGGTATCCAATTACCCTAAAATCATGATTTTTTTAAAAAATTAACACATTTTTATGATTTTATTTCATAGGCCATCTTATTACATTTATAAAAATACCAAGTTTTTTATTTTCCGTTCACTAGAACAAAAACTACAAGAGTGTTTTAGTAAAGGCAGATGTCAAACTTTAAAATGCATTTTACTCGAAATGTGTTTCTTTCGAAAAGTTTAAACGGGGACAGTGATTGCTCAAAAAGATTTGAAAATAATTTGCTGAAATTTTTTGTGTATGCTCTGTATAACAATAAAATTGTTTTAACCATCAGATTTATCAATCACTGTTTTATTACAAAATTTACAGTTCTTTTGGAATATAATCGTTGTTTTTTGCAACGTATTAATAATAAGGTAAAATCTCTAGTTTTTTCAAAAAATTTAAAATATTTTCTTATCCTGAAGGTCATTTCAAAAGGGAAAAGAAAAGTAAAAAAAATCACAAAATCGAAAAATTGGAATTTGTTCTTTCCCATTTAAAGAGAGCGGGCCCCGTTTTTGTGTAATTTTTTTGTATACATTTTTTCCCATTTTAGTAGTAATAATTTATTTTTCTCTTCGAGATTTTAGCCTTTTTTTTCTTTACTAAATAAATCTAAAAACCACAAAAAAATCTCCATATCTCCATTTTTTTTTAAAAAAAGTTGTCGCAAGTAGTCGGATACTTTAAGAGACATTATAAAAGGATGA
Organism: Trichonephila inaurata madagascariensis; assembly: GCA_019973955.1. Taxonomy (NCBI): domain Eukaryota; kingdom Metazoa; phylum Arthropoda; class Arachnida; order Araneae; family Nephilidae; genus Trichonephila; species Trichonephila inaurata. Next base: position 9,358 of record BMAV01023395.1, on the reverse strand, counting down.
TAAATCTTCATAAGACTTTGACTATACGATTATACCATTGTTTTGGCAAATATGATCATTTATTTTTATTTACTACAGTAGATTCCCAAAAACTCGGCAGTCCGGATAACTCGGCCACACCCCCTGCACGTTGAGGGCCAATACAGAACAAGGCATTATGTCCGATGCAGAAATTATTTCCGTTGTAACAGTTAATCAAAAAGTGCTGAAAAATGATGATGTTAACGTTGAAGGCACCGTACAAACTCCTAAAATATCACATAGTGAGGGACTTGCGATGGTCACCACCAAAGGACCCATTTCCTGTTATGGAACTGATGATGTCTCAACGGTCACGTAGTTTCGAGTGGAAAAATATCCCAGACTGGACAATCCGACGCTTATGCTCTAAGGCAAATCAACCTTTGACATCATTTTATCCAGCCGGCAGAGAGGTAACCATCGCAGTTCCCACCCCAATCTCCGGCATCAAAGTTCACCATAAGAGGGGTAACTTGGACCAATAGCCTAACAGTAATTCCGACTAAGTCCAAACAGATATGATTTTGCCTCACTTGTCGCTTGCTTTTGTGGGCGTGATGTATTCCACTTTTAAATAGACACCAAAAGGAAAGACTCTCGATACGCTATGAAGCTACACAGACGCTAGAGCAGGGGTACTCAACATTTTTTTCTATTGGGACGCATACATATATTAGCCATTTCACACGTGTCGCAAACATATGTTAGTTATTTCACGTGGGCCGCAACAAGAAGATAAATGCTTTAAGATCAAGAAAATATTGGAAATTTAAAATGGGGAAAATTGATCATATTATAATTCTCCTGTTTTGCATTTTTTATAATTATAATTTTTTTATATTTTTTATTTTTATTACAAACACTAAATTAGAAGCATTTAAGAAACACTCCTTCACAATTTATGCATCAGTAAACGGTTTCATATGATTACTAATAATATAACAAACTTCAGGGAATGTCTTCGTTACCACTGTGATATTAACACTGACAAAACACTTTGTTGCTGTTACAAACAATATTCAATAAAGCCTATTTATCACCTCTTGAAACAGATCTTCGAGAAAAAATGTAATTGAATGATTCCCGTTTATTGGTAATTTTAAATACAGCCCTTTCGTGACTAATCAAACAATTACTGATCCATGTTGGTTTTTCACTACAAAATAGTCACCATCCCAATCGTCTTGAAACGATATATTTTCTTCGAATATTTTTCGCTTGTAAGATATGAAAGATAGTTAAAAATTAATTCCACCCACGGTTCATTCCACTGTTGTCTGTTTTTACTAACCGTAACTGTACCAAATAGAAAAGGAATATCAATTCATACCCATACGATACCGACAACAAAAAGCAAAATTGATATATTATATTTCTTGACAAAAAATTTCCCTATCAGTAAATTTCTCAGAGCAATGGGCCATGACCGGGCCACTTAAAAGGCTCGGCGGGCCATATGCGGCCCGCAGGTTGAGTATCGCTGCGCTAGAGAGGCACTTCTACAAGCTTCAATACTCTCTACGACAGTGCTTCTCAAACTTTCAATATACGCGACCCACTATTCAATCATCATTTTCATCGCACCCCCTTCCATACAACAACACTGAATTGAATTCAATAGTACTATACTTTGACACTAAAGCTGCATTACGACTTTAACCTCTTAAGTGCCACCGATGTATATAAATGTCTCGCTCAGCCGAAACATTAATTTTCTGGACGTATATATATACGTCTTTTCCGAAGTACGATCTTTTCTGTGCTGTGCTGTCCATAAAATTATTCCGAAGGCTTTGGAATGCAAAAACAAGGACCTTGACAGTGTTTGCGAAGGATTTGCTTATTTATTTCTTTTCTCCTCCCCCCTCAAAAAAACATCAAAATGTGCTCGTCTACGTAGAAAACGGTGGTATTGAGGAGCGAATCGGGAATATTTAAGCACCAGTTAAATAATTAATAATAACCCATACAAAAATTATCAAAATAAGTGTTAATACAAGCCCATGGGGTCACTGATTATTATCAAATTTGTTCTTAACTTAGTGTTGTTTAATTAAAAATAAAATATACATTGTACAGTACTAATACATTTATAAGTGTACACATATATAAGTGCAAATGTGTATTTTATATTTTATTACATCAGAAAAGTATTTCGTTAGTTTACTTTCAGTAAATAATTTTTTTAAATAACCTTTTGTTTTCGACTTTTCAATAGGCTCGCACCCCCCAAGGGAGCCGCGTCCCACAGTTTGAGGAGCGCTGCTCTAGGACGCTCTTCTACACTCTTCAACACTCTACAACACCACAACACACTCCAACATTCTCTCCAATTGACTTAACATTCGCTTGGACTTTCTCACACTGTGACCTTGGATTCTTACTGTGGCCTATCAAAGTTTCTGTCAACGAGCATGTCAATGTTGTCCTAACGCAGCCTTTCACAGGAATGATCAGGCCTCAAAACCGCTGCACCAAGTACAGCACCGAGGCGGACTAAAGACCATTGAAACCCACATTTCAGTATTTTGAGCAACAAGGTGCTTTGATAATGTATTTATTGTTCCTTCGTCATCTTCGTGACAAAGCAGCAAAAAACAGAATGCAGTATGGAAAACAACAGGACGTTACACTTTTATTTTTAAAAAAAAGTGATTTTTCATTATAGACACCGTTAGCATCATAAGCTGTTTTCTGGGGTGTGTCTGATCATGAAAAATACTGTATCCTAAGGTATTCATTAATTTTATGTTCATGTAGTAAATGCTCTACGCCTTCAAAAAATAGTAATTTTCCTTTGTTTCGAGTATGGGGGCCATCGCGTTTTCTACTAAAATCTCCTTTTGGGGTTTTTGGGGGGCCCAAAAGGAAAATTCTTTCAACCAAATCGGCTAAAACTAAACTCTTAGAAACCTTTAAAATAGCAGATTTAACGTAAGTGAGACCTATTGAAAGTGATTATGCTAGTCTGGTTTGGCGTTGAACTGAAGGAAGAAAAGGCCGTCGTTGAGTGTGAAGTTATCCGGACAGAACAATCAAGTCAAGGTGGATCTGTTCACGCGAGATAATCTAAAGATATTGAGGACCCGAGAGTTGCGTTAAAACAAAAAGATTAAGGTAGGATCATTCTAGTATCATTTGTAACTGTGATAAAAACAGAGATTAGGAATAGACGGAAAGAAATATAGTGGTTAAGATCCTTTTTTTGGTAATACGTATTGTGTGTTTTCCCCCTCGATCCGCTAAGTTATAATTAAATATTATCATTGTTAGTGTTTGTTACGATCAAAAAAAACATTTTAAGATCATGACAACGCCTGGTTCTTCATTCAATCCCACACCTCTAGATCACGAAGTTAACTTAGGAGTGAGGTATCACCCACGGGGGAATACTTCACAAGTATTGAGGGAGAATATTTTCTGTTGTATTCTCAAGCAAACAAAACATACAAGTGCAGTACAATATTTCCTGAGGAAACACTTTCCCTTTTTTTTTTTTTTCATGCCATTCCGTAACCGATTTTTTTTTAAAAATCGGGTACCCCGGCCAATTAAGCCGAGTTTTCGTGACTCTACTGTACTGTTTTTTATTTTTTACTTACTACTCTATAAATTATTGATCACGTATTGCATGATTTAATACCATCGTCAGATGATGAGGATAAAACTTGGGTTGTTCCCTCAATTGAAACTAAATTTCCACATCACATAAGTATTTAAAAGCCAAATTCAATTTTCCGAACATTAGCCAGTATTATTTACCTATCGCTATCATGTATCTCATCATCCATCATGTAGACTCTACTATTTCCTTTATTTATTTATTTATCTATTGGTAAAATCAGGATTCGAATATCTAATCCATCAGGCATTATCTTATCACAAAAGAGCTATCGTGATCACATTTAGAATCTAGAAAAGATCAACATATAGAAATAAAGATGTAAATAAGCTTTGAAAATTCTCTCTCTCATTTCGTCATTCTCTTGCAAAAATTCTCATTTAATGAAAAATAAAGAAGAAAAAAAAGAAGAAAAACATTGCATTATTGTAATAATATCTTAGAACAATCAATGTTTAAACAAACATTTTTTTTAAATTTTAAAAAATGAAAATTTTTTTACTGAAGATTAGTCTCATTGTTCATTACGTCAGATGTTAATTTATCACAACGTGTATTTTTTCAACACCTTTTACTAATTTTCCCCGGAAACTTCTTTTTACAATATGTTGTAGACAAAAAAAAAAAACCCACCAAGATCATTAAAAAAAATTTCTTCCAAATCTTTTTATGAAAAATTGTCTTATGCAAAGTTTTGCAAAAATTTTTACCTCAAGAATTAAAAAAAAGTGTCAATAGTAAACAAAACATTTTGATTAAGGGGAAACTTATTTCAATCTTAAATGAACTTAAAAAAAGATTTTCTTTTTGCAATTCGTGTGTCTCAAGATCGTAGCTACCGCCTATCGCCGTGTCAATGGAGCACTAAAATAAGCTCCAAAATGTGCTATAAAAAAAGAAAATGTTAAGGGGGTCCAAAAAGGGCCCCACAAGGAATTTTTACAGGGCCCCCGCAGGACTTGTACGCCAGTGGTGTACAAATTGTTGGGAAACCAAGTTAAGAACTTTTTTAAATATTAAATGAAATTAACTCGTTTAAAAAAACAAACTAGTAGGAATGTATCGTAAGTTTATACATAGGGGGGATTTGTTGTCATAATATAAGAATTTGGGGGTTGGAAAAACCTCCTGCCATTCTAGAACATGAAAAGGATAGTCCCGGGAAACGTGTTTTGTGCACTGTATTCCCAATGTTCTCGGTCCATTTTTCTTCCCGAAAAAAGACTGTTACAGAAAATTTTTTACCTGGACATGCTACAGACTTTCCTTATGCCTTCATCAAAGAAAAATGTCAGGAGGTTACATTTTTCAACAGGATGGCGTGCCTTGTCGCTACCATAACGACGTTATATTTTAAATCGATTTTGAGGTACTAGTTTGGATTGGTCATGGAGGTATCACTGGTCATCACGATCTCCATTGGTTTTCAGTGTATGGGGTTTCTTAAAGTATCAAATCATATATATATATATATATATATATATATATATTCCATTTATTTCTGACCAACAATCAAGAATCTAAGCTGATATTAATTTGATCGACAGAAGCAGGCTGACATATTTGTGGCAAGAACTGATTTAACGTTGGAACATTTGTACAGTAACGAAAGAAAGCCACATCAAACATTAGTAATAATGATAAACTTGGACTATTTCTCTATCTTACAACAGTATGTATTTTTTCTTGTAAACTATGGCAAGAATTGCCCCTCTAATTTGTTGACACCCTGTTTTATTATAATTTATCGACAAATATGTACAATTATATTTTATGTATTGTATAAATGTCAAATTTTGAAAAATGAGGAGCTCTCCAATTTAGTGATAGCTAAAACAATATCATCCTGATGATTAATGCGTTGAAAAAAAGCAAGCTCTATATCACATATCTGTTCATTTCCGAGTTTGATAAAAAGATGAAAAGAAATAAAAGTCCCCATTATTCTTCCAAGTTATTAACTATTTCGTATTACAATACTGATTATAGATATTTCATATCGTTGTAAGATATTATAGGATGATCATGATTATTTTTACTTCCAACATCAATTTCTTCCTAAGTACACATATTTCTTGAAGGGAGAGTGATAAAGATTTGTCTCGATATAGAAAATAATGCTGTACTAAAAGTTGATGTACAAGATATCTTTTCGATCTTAATATCTTTTCGATATTTTATGCCTTCCTGATGTTTAAACATTAGAAAGATATGAAATAAATCTCTAGAAAGAAATGCTTTGATAAATTTTGAAATGGCAACTTTATGGAAAAAATCATTTATAATAATTATAATCTATACATATAAATAAAAATGAAGTGTCTGTTTGTAACTTGAAATTAACAGCTTTTTACTAAATGCATTTAAAAGTATATAAGGTACTTATATGAAAATAAATTTTTAAAATTTTGTCTGTCTGTCTATCTGCCTGTTTGTTCCGGCTAATCTCTGAAACGGCTGGACCAATTTTGACGAAACTTTCACTGGCAGATAGCTAATGTTATAAGAAATAACTTAGGCTACTTTTATTATAGAAAAAAATTAGGGTTCCGCGAAAATAAAATTAAAACCAATGAAATGATGGGGCAATATCCATTTCAAATAGGGATCATTTATTTCAATCGACAGTGTCAAAGGTCATGCATCCCTCTCACCCCTTGCTTGCAGCGGCTTCCTTTCATCCGGTCCTCACCCCATCGACAGTGTCAAATGTCACGCGTCCCTCTTCCCCGCTTGCAGATTCGTTTCACCCTACTGTTTTTTAGACCTGTTTTGAACTGACTATTGTATATAGAGATAGTTCAGTAAATTTAATATTGTATATAGAGATTGTTCAGTAAATTTAATATTGTTTAAAGAGAGATTGTTCAATATTGTATTTAGAGAAATAATATTAACGTATTACACATTACGCGCGCGCGCGCGCGTGGGCGTTATAAATTTTTTAAAAAAATCTTTTTTATCAGCTGTTATATCTACAGACTTAAAATTAAGCAAACATGGTTTTTTATTTAGCTGAGATATGCAAAAAGCTTCTTTTTTGTTTAATTTACAATTCTCGTAAAATTAACTCCTTTATCCTTCAGTCTGTATTGTTTAATTTTTCAATTCACCCGTGCGAAGAACGGGTATACCCCAGCTAGTTATACATAATATATATTGCTATTGATAACACTGTCTATATTAAATTTACTTGCACTTTCTCAACAAATAACAATTTATTTTATAACAATACTAAAACTATCTCATACCCAGTGTCTTAACGGAGAATATTAGGACCCTCCGGCAGTCAAGGTTTGGGGCCCCAAGCCGAATCTTACAAAGAGTTACGCACTTGATGTCAGTCAGGCTTTATAGGCCCCTAGTATCCTGCACGCCCCCGTGATGCGGAGTGTAAACTACGCCACTGCTCACACCTCTCATACAACTTTACAAAATACTGCAATAGCCTCCCGCCTGGGGAAGCCATCTCTTCATCTACTCAAGCTAAATCTGTAGGGGTTAAGATTGATGACCCAAACTAGCCATGAGATATCCAATTTATTATTACCAAATATAATAATCTAAGACAACTATAGAGGGAAAATCTAGAGTGATATAACGATAGCTCAAAAACCTATGTGAACAAGCGCATGAAATTCTAATAGCTTAACTTAACTCAAAGTTATCTTAAGAATCCTAACTTCCTTAATTTATTTTGATAACTAAAGCCCGTCCTATAATCACGCGTCTAAATTCCGATCCTTACCGTAACAGCACTGCTTTCGGCAACTCAGCTGCTTTTCCTCCTCCTCACGATTACTAAACTTCCACTATTCATAAACTAGCTAATCTGCATATCAAGGTTTCTTCTTGAGAGGGATAGCTGTGAAATAACTCAATTGCTGACCCCAAAGATTCAACAAGAGGATTAATAGAAAATTACCTAAAGCCCCGTCACAATACTTTCAGATTCTCTCTCATACCGCTGCTCTGTGTTTTCTGTTTCACGCATAACTCTCTCTTTCTGTTGACCCATTGGCATGGTATGGTAGTTTGAAAAGAAGGGGTTGTTGTCATCACTTGACAGAGGTTCAAAACTACGAGGTCCGTCTCCAATAGCCAGTGGCGTAACGGAGAATATTATGCCCACCCCTGCAAACTCAGGTTTTGAGCCCCAAGCCAAATACGTACTTGGTTCAATCAGGCTTCGGATCTTCCTAGGATCTGCCCCACACTGCGGGGGTTGCTGGGGTGTGTACGTTATGTCGCTGCCAATAGCCCTCCTGTTGCTTTATAGTGCGGTGTTAATGTAACACTCTTTCCCTCTGCTGAAAATACGATTGTACAACACAGCTGTAGAAACAGGGCCATCTAATTCGAATATATATATGTGTTGTGTATATTTTTATTCAATTTTAATATATTATACTCATATTCTGCTCAGTTATATAAATTAAAATAGAAAATGTATTTTTAATTGGGCATCTAATAGTATAAACTAGCAAATTAATTCTCATTGAGAAGACTGATGAATAAAACATTTTTTTTCTAATCAACAATGTTATTATCTGGGCCGGCTGGATGACGTGGTTGGTTTGTCGCTGGCCTTCTGCACCTCAGGTTGCGGGTTCGACCCCGGCCCAAGTCGGTGGATTTTCATGATGCAGAAAATTGGCAGCGGTCATGTCGTATGATTATACGGCATGTAAAAGATTTCTAAAGAGTCTGTTTAGCTTGGGTGCTGTCGGAAAAATACAGTCCTTTTCCAGGGGTTCGCATCGTCAGAGCTCAGATGCCTCCCTCTGTGGAGGAAACTGGGTCAAAATTACCTGCGGTGATTGGTATCCGCCTATATGGTGCCGCACTAAAAAGAGATACCAGCTCCCGGGGAATGTACTAGGTCTGCAGTAGTAAAACACCAATCCGCTGCCCCTTAGAAATAAAAAAATGTTATTATAAGTTTATAATACGTTATATGAAGATGATATTATATATAACACACAGTATTCTTAAGAATGTTGAGAAATCTAAATTGTGTGGGGGTAAATAATATTTTTTTATATATATATTAAAGCCTATATATTTTTCATACCCTTATTTCCTTAAATACAAAAGGCTTAAGCATAAAGAAATTTTCCTTACATTTTTAGCCACAAATTTATATTGCTTACGAAATATTTAGTTTTTTAAAAAAACTTTTTGTTACCAAAATTCTTTTAAACTTCCCTTATAAATGCCAGTAAAATACTACTTTTTGAGATAAGATAAGTTACAAAATAAAATAAAATCTAAGTACCCATTGAATCATATCGTGACAATATCTTTCCTTTGGGAAAAATCTTCAAGAGAATCCAGTGGTGCTATTTTTACAGCTTCTATTTTAAAAGACCGCGAGTATTAGAACTTGCTTGTGGCATATTACTCTCTAAAATTCTTAGATTTTGTTTAGTCTTGGGAAAAAATGCATTATAAGAAATTAAACAAATATTACGAGTGAATATACATTATGGATGATTTTTTTAAGCAACAGAATTTCTGAATGCATGTCAGTTGAAGCAATTCTTTACATTTGATTTAAGTTAAGTAGGATATTCAAAATAAAAAGGTCAAGAGAAAAACGGGGTTTTTTCTCACAGTTTCATGTATGCAGTATGTTATAAAAAAATTATGCATAACTATTTGAATGATGTCTGTACATGTGGTTTTTGCCACTCTTTGGATAGTGGCTAGTGA
>BMAV01023392.1:57096-113805 GCA_019973955.1 Trichonephila inaurata madagascariensis | reverse complement strand
TCAGAAATTATTGGTGGTACAAAATTACTTTTGAAGAGTACGAGAGTTCTGCATTTAATTATTGTTGATCGATAGGTTTACCACATTCGCACATTTGGTAAATTTTATTTTTTAAGAATTAAAAATAATTTTTTTTTTCAATTTTAGTTAAGAATTTACTGATTTCGACCGCTATGAAATGTGATAAACGAGACTGAGAAATAAAAATTGTTTCTCAAAAAGTAATAAAGAAGATGGTCGAATATTTTTACTGTGGATCTTCATACTGCCATAACAATAATTGCCCATCTTTAAAGAGAATTCTATTTTTTCTTCTAATGGTAGCAAATTGCAAATTTCTATTGTTTCACTTTCAGTAAAGCCAGCTAGGTGGCGTGGCTGGTTAGTCGCTGGCTTGCTGCACCTAAGATTGCGGGTTCGACCCGGCCCAAGTCGGTGGATTTTCATGATACAAAAAATAGACAGCGGCCATGTCGTCTGATTATACGGCAAGTAAAAGATCCCTAGAGTGTCTGTTTGGCTTAAGTACTCTCGGCAAAACTAATTCCTAGTACAGGTTCGCATCGTAAAGAGCTCAGGTGCCTCCCTCTGGAAAGGAAACTCGGCGTCAAAATTACTTGCGGTGATTGGTATCCACCTATAGGGTGCCGTACTAAAAAGAGATACCAGCTTCCGTGGAATGTACTAAATCTGCAATGGTAAGACACCAATGCGCAGCCCCATTAGAAATAAAAGAACCTTCAGTGAATGACTTCTTAATTTTTTTTTTTATTCTACAATTCTTTTTCCTCCTTAATACTTAATTCTTGTTCTGGTTGCAAATTATTTTTTAAATTTCTTTTTACTGCACATTGCTTGTTTTTAAAAATTTTTGTCTTTCATCACATTGAAATTCCTTATATTTATTTTCTTTATTCTAGTACTCATAGTATTAAGCACCATTTTACATGGAAAATGCAAGTTCCTTTCTTATTTCAGCAGGGCTGCGGTAGCCCAGTGGTTAAGGTATCGGACCATGGCAGGCATGTCATGAGTTCGAGCCCCGTACCACTAAAGACCCGCCGTGTAGGGCAGCGATGCACGTTAAATCTGTCGAGAGCTGAAACGTCCTCCCGTTGGTGTGGTGTGGTAGTTAGGAGAGGGGGGTGCCAGCTCAGGTGTCGTCCACGTCACTTGACCATGGTTCAAAATTACGTGGTCCGTCGCCAAAAGCCCTCGTGTAGCTGAGCAGTGCGACGTTAATATTCACTCACTCACTCATTCTTATTTCAGTTTTTAAATCGTTGTAACTCTACAGTCATCACCTACTTCAGCTTTTTTAGAATTCTTTACTTCCCATTTTTTCAGTGCTAGGTGGACATCTTTGATCAAAAGACTGCTTTCCCTTCAATGCTTATTTGGTGCGATTAAAATCATGCCTTAATAGACCACTGGCGCGTAGCAACAAATTAGTTCCGAAAATGGATCGTTTGGCATAACGAAAATACCTTCAAGAAATACATTAATCTAAAACTTAGGTATTTTTTCCTTATTACAGTTATTTAAATTAAAAAAAAAACATGCATTTTCAAACGAAATATTAAATCTTTTCAAATTTAAGTTAATTACATTCCTATTCTTTTCGAAAGCCAATTTTCGTTGCATGTTCATGATTAAAAATAAATTGATAATGACGAGAAATTAATTAAGAACTCAATAAGAGGAAGGTTGCCAGAGTCAAGTGAACCCCGTTAAAGAAAACAAACATCATTTTAATATGGATAGAACTCTTGAGTGTATCGAAGCAGGTAGCATAAATTAAATTTTGTTTTGTATATATAAATTTCCATGATTAAAACTATGGAAATACGAGATTACGCTAAAAGTATGAATAAAAAAAATATTCCTGTTTTAAGTCGGAACTGTTTGTTTTAAACAATGTTCAAGTAGAACTTTTTCAGAAGTATAAAATGATTTTGCTCCTTGTCTGTGGAAAGAATTTAAACTACATTCCTCACACATGAACAATTCTTTCTGTTAGAAATTAGATTTGGAATGTTATCCCATAGTCGGGAATATTTTTTTTCTCTTTGTTCCATGGTTATATTTTTGTTCTGTAGACTTTTCGATTGTTTGGAAACTTTAATTTCAGTCTTATTTTTGGAGCTGAGAGTGTTATTTCTTTCTCTGATATTTTCTTAGCTGTTTTTCATATTCTGCTTTTGTGTGTGTGTTATTCTGTGATAAAATCTAATTTTAACCAATATTGGAAGAAAATTGTTTTAATATGTTAACAAGTAATATAAAAATTTTTTTAAATCAATTCTTAATGCGGTCAACGAAGAAAACTTTTATTTTAGTTACTTTTTATTAAATAGTTACAATTAATATGAATATGTATATGTACATGATAGAATCCCACTATTAAGTGACAAAATAGAAAGCCATTTTCCTTACAATTTTCCATTTTCCTTTCTATATAAGGTGTTGGACTATTTTGTTTGTTTGTGTGTTACTATTTATTAATTAATTAAATTTCATTATTCTAATAAAATAGTAGAGTAAAAAAAATCTCAGAAATTAGGCCATCCCAGGTAAGATTCGAGACCCCAACCTTTAGATTAGAAGTTCAACGCGCTATCCATTGCGCTACTAGGACACAGCGGACGATTTTACTTTCTGTATATGCTGTTGGAATATTATTTTGTTTGTTACTATTTATTCATTTTTTAATTTAATTGATGAACTATTATTTGAAAAAAATGTATTAACATCAAGCGTCATCTACTAGAAGTTTTAAAAAAATGTATTTGAACTTGAATGGATGAATAGAATTGAAAATTGGAACAGAATACACACATATATATATAGGGAGAGAGTGAACTAATAATAGAGAGAGAGAGAGAGAGAAATTGAAAAAATTATCCTACCATATAGGTTTTTCATAATTTAATATTAGCATCTGTGTTCTTTTCCAAAGTGTGTTTAAAATTTGTTTACAGTTTACATATCATCTCCTTTTTAAGAGCTATGAACAATTATAAATGTTTCATCTCTCTTTATATTTAAAAGGTTTTTTTTTTTTTTAAAAAAACTAAAAAAATGTATAAACTAAAATGTACAAACTAAATTTAAGACGATCACGTTAACGTTATCACGCGATCTTGTTTCATAGAATATATTTTATTTTTTAATATTGTTTGAAATGATTTTTACAAAATAATTCATGAAAGACCAACATTTCTGAGCAAGATAAATTACGCTTATCTTTTTTGTATATTTTTTGATACCCTACTTCCCAATGGACTAAATTCATGTGATGCCATAGTCACATGATAATGATAACTACGTGTTTCCAGCCAATCAGTTCAAAAAGTCACGTGACGTCATAATCACACGAAAAAAGTAATCATTCGTTTCCAGCCTATCAGTTCATGCTCTTCATTGTTGGCAGCTTTTGCTCTTTGCAGAAACTTTCTCTTAAAAAGTATATATTTGTCAACAATCATAACAGATAGGTATACAAAATGCGTTTTACTTAAAAGTACATGTGTGTGTGTGTGTGTGCATAAAAAAGGATTTTCTTAAAATTTCAATATCTTTTTGAAGAAAATTTCTTTTCTAACATTTGAAGATTTTTGCACAATTATGTAATTTGAAATTTTATCTATATTTTAAAAATAAAACTACAAGTACAATTAGATTAATGCCTTTTTCGAATTTAATGAAGAACACGTGTTTGTCTTTATCATGTAAATGGCATGAATTGAGCCCATTTCACATTTGAATTTTATGCCTGCTTATGCAAAAACCCCGATTAGACCCTAGTTCTAAAATCGGCAAACGTGCCCAAAAATATTTTTCAAAATATAATTCATTTTAAATCACAATTAAATAAATATTTCTTACTGTATTATATTTTAACGACGATTAGCAGACTTCATTACTTATTTACAATAAACGGATTTCAACATAATATTAATCTCTACGGTTATGGCCTACAGTTAATGAAGTTCCTACGTCTAAATATAAGAATCTTCTTTCTCATATTAGATATTAAATTTAAGATTCAATATAATTAAGTATTTTATATAATTAAATGGTTTTTTAAGATTCAATGTAAATATTAGTATAAATTCTATTGCAATGTTAAAGAAATTTAAATCAATGTAATTGTAGTTTATTTATGTGAGCGTTTTTATTTTGATCGGCTTGCTAAAATTTGGAGGCAAAATTCCGTATTCTTTCACGAGTCATTTTTTTTTTTACAAGCTCATGTACCTGTTTTAATTCTTCATGTAGTTGTGAAACTTATGAATTGTGGCTTGAGAATACAGGTTTTTTTTAAATAATACAAATAGCTCTTACATGCTTATCAATGTATCCAATAATGTGTGTGAAACCAGTTTTTTTTAAAAAAATTTCCTTAAATCAATAGTTTTTTTTCAATTCCTACTATTAGTTCACTCTCTCTTGTTATATATATATATATATATATATATATATATATATCTTGTTCAAATTTTCAATCGTTAATAAAGTACTTTTTATTGATCCACTGAAGTTCAAATACATTTTTTAAACTTGTAGTGGATAACACTTGATGTTAATGCAGTTGTTTCAAATATTAGTTCATTTATTAATTTTAATTAACTAAAATAAAATTTTTCTTTGTTGACCTGAGTAGAAATTTTTAATACCTTTAATTTTTTTTATATTACTTGTTTTATATTTCTAGAAGATACTTAAACAGGAAACACACGCACATATTTATAGTTTCTGTTCTTTTTAAAAAATAAAATAAAATAAAGAGTTTTTTGTGTTATAAAGGTTGAAAAGTAACGAATTAAAAAGCTTTTTCAAAAGAAAAAAAAAGAAATATCTTATGGTATTGTGATTTTTCTGTTATTAAAATGGGCTCTTATTAAGAACCTTAAAAAAATTTTTTCATTACACTCTCTCAATTCGAAATTACATTGCTTATTGAAATCGTGACATTAAATTTCTCGCTAAAATTATTTTCTTAAATTATCTTTCGAATTGAATAGATAAGCTAACAATACTCATACTTTTAAGATTCTAGTTTTTAAACAATCGCAAGATATTGTAAAGATACATATTAAACATTACTACATTTTAAAATTAAGTTTTTGCGTAATTATTTTTCAAAAATTGAATTTACTATAAATATTTAATATACTAAAATGAATTCGAAAAATTAACACTTAACATTTTATTAAACTCCCGTATTATCTAGTGTTTTGACTTTTGCTATATATTTGGTACCAGACGTATTGCAAAAACAAAAGTAATAAGAGTCTAAGATTTCAATCACCGAAAGATATCGATATTTTAGTATTAACTGCTGGTTTGTGTTTCGGTCTAAATTAGTATTTCATGATCAGATACTCAGCGTTTCTCAAACTGTGAGACGCGCCCCCCTAGAGGGGTGTAATAACTCTACGAGAGGGTGCAAGCATATTAAACAGAGAAAAACAAAAGATTTTTTTTAAAAAAAATTATTAATTTACTTAAAGTTAACAAACAAAATACATTCTGATGTAATAAAAAATGCACATTTACACTGATATAATGCACTTATAAATGTATCAGTACTACACACATGTATTTCATAATTATTTAAGTTAGGAACCTGTTTTTATAATTACAGTGACCCCATGGGCTTGTAATATATAAAACTATATACAAAAAATTAACACTTATCTTGACAATTTGTACGGTTTATAATTATTCCCGTAACTGCCGATTAAAAGTTACGCGATTCGCTCCCCAATAACACCGTTTTCCACTTAGGCACGCGATTGGGATGTATTGGGGATGGGAGGGGCGAAGAAAAGAAATAAAGAAGCAAATTCTCTCTCTTTGGAATAAGTAAGTTTGAAAAAAGGAATGTCATATAATTATATGGCATGTAAATATCCCTTGAGTATCAATTTGGCTCTGGTATTCTAGGGGGACAGCGGCAGCGGTTGCAGTAACGGTCTCGTGACCGGCGTGTAATGAATTCAAGCCCGGTACCACTGAAGACCCACCGTGTAGGGGTACGATGCACATTAAATCTGTCAAGAGGTGGTAGTTAGGAGAGGGAGGTGCTAGTTAAGGTGCCGTCCTCGTCACTTGACCATGGTTCAAAATGACGAGGTCCGTCACCAAAGCCCTCGTGTAGCTGAATAATGCGACGTTAATATTCACACACTGACTCACTGAGCGAGACGTTTACATACGCCGGTGGAATTTAAGAGGTTAAAGTCATATTGTAGCTTAAGCGTCACAGAATAGTATTTTTGAATTCAATACATTGTTATTGTATGGAAGGGGGGCGCGATGAAAAGTATGATTGAATATAGGGTCGCAAACATTGAAAGTCTGAGAAGCTCTGAGATATCTGTATTGAAAGTCTCTGAAATGAGCGACTTCTTTTGTGATAATTAACAATAATATATTATCAGCCCGCAAATATGTAACAATGTCTTATTAACAGTTACATATTAATACCATTATTTATAATCTAAACTGTCATGAAACATCCTCACTCTTCATTTTCAATCCTTTGCCCGCATATGCAGAGAGATGTCAGTTTTGGCACTTTTTAATTAGATTCATTAAAACGGAATGATAAATTATCATGCAAAATTATTAATAATTTAGATTGCTGTAGAGACTTTTCATTTTTCATTGGTAATGACGCTCTTGCTTGTATAGTTGAAGAATGGTTTGTGATTTTGTTTTTTCTGCTTCTTAATTAGTTCAATTTAAAAAGAGATTAATTACACCGTGTTCACAGCAAAGGTTGGCCTCTGACATCTTTTAAATTTTATTAGTTATTCACAAACAAAATAGACTATATCTCCACGAAGAATAATCCACAGCAAGACATTTTCTCCAGATCTATCTTAGAGATTGGCTTATAACTGTTGCATATGATCTAAAAAAGTTAAATAAAGCCTTAAATTAAAACATTTAAGTGATCTTAAAACACAAGTAGAGTCTTCTCTGGATGCATATATTCTCTAAAAATGTTTCGATGTACATTGAAAATAGTGATGCATCTCCTTATGTTGTAACTTTGAGGTTGTTGCATTTAAAGTGCACCATTCTTCACTATTCCACATGACAAATCTTTAATGGAAACGAAGTATGAACTTATGAAAATTTCCCAATGCAACATCATTCACACAATCATCTTGTGTTTTAGGCGAAAGTTAAAAATTCTTTTTATGAGCAAAAAATGGTATCTTTATTGAATATCTCCTCCAGATTGATTAGAGTAATTAAATACACTCTGTCACAAAAAATATGTATGCACCCAGAAGAAATTCAGCTACTATAACGAAACCTGGCAGGAATGTAGTTTGGTAAGAGATATGCAAAGGATTAAAATTTCGACGCCAACGAGACAAAGGTAAGCGCGCTATACGCATATGAGATGCGCAGCTGGGAGAGTTAAAAAGCATGATTGCTCGTGCTTTACGATTATTCAAAGAAATCTTTTGACTTAGATGGACGGTATTATTACTGGAGATGCATTGAAAACATAACCGGCGATGGTACAAACAATTGTCAGATTTTGAGAGAAGGCGTATAGTAGGCCTCAGAGAAGCAGGTTGGTCGAACAGGCGTATCGGCCTTCACCTTAGTCGGAGAGATATGGTAATTGCTCCGGGTTGGCAACAGTGGATCACGGAAGGGATAGTCTACCGTCGCGGAGGGTCAGGGCGTCCCAGGAACACATTTACGCGAGATGATTGTGCAATCATAAGTTCACGTCCCAACCAACAACGTCGCTAGAATTGATTCGACGACATTTGCCACCGTCCAGACTTATGGTGGTATCAATGGAAACCCTTCGGGTACGACTGGCCGATGACCATTGAGACGACTACCTCTGACCCATCACAGTCAGTGCCGATTAGATCCGAACTCGAGTAAGCTAGAGAGTGACCGACTGGAGGTTCGTGATCTTCAGCGATGAATCATTATTCAGTCTCAGTGCTGATGACAGGCGCATACACGTGTGGAGGCGGCTAGGCCACCGGTCCCATTCGGTATTTGTAGCTGAGAGGCATACGACAATTACACAAGGTAACAAGGTGGAGAGCGATTTTTTGGGACACTCAATTGTCTCTAGTCGTCATTCAAAGCACTTGGATGGCACGCAGTTTTGTGGTCGAGATTTTAACGTCCGTTGTACTGCCTATACTATCTTGTCACTCAGGTGCCATTTATTGGCAAGATATGCTCGTCCATATACTTCGCGACTCTCCCAGAAATGTCTTTTAGAATATGACGTACTTCCATGGCCTAACAGGTCACCAGACCTCTCGTCAATAGAGCATGTCTGGAACGTGCTTGGAAAGCAACTGCAGCTATCCCGGAATGTTCATGAACTAACAGCCCAGTTGCAAAGTTTATGGCATGATCTTCCTCAAGAGGTCATAGGTGACCTGCTTGATTCGATGATTCCCCCCTTTCTGTTAGTAGACCCCAGAGGTGGATTTACTACCTACTGATTTATAACTTTTTCAAACCATATTATATTAATAAAACCATATGTTCTTTTGAATTTGTAATCATTTGCTTATCTCTTCATACACTATATACATATCAAGTTTTGTGATAGTAGCTCGTTTCCTTCCAGGTGCATATATTTTTTTGTAACAGATTGTATATGCATGCACTCTTACGAGCTTCTATTAATATTGCAGCGTTTTTCTTATTGATTGATTATTTATTAACGTCGCACATAGAAAGGACATACGGAAAATTAGAGACAAATCTCGTAATTTTGAATAACAGTCACGTGAAGAGAATGACACTTGAGATGGAACTACGGGCTCTAAAATTTCATATCCGGCCACAATGCGATGACTTCGAACCTCAACATATTTAATAACTACCATCCTAGCTGTAAGTTGAATATTTAGTGGAATCATGATTAGACTGCAAAAATAACAAGTACGAGTTCGCGAACATGACCACTCAGATATCTCGGTAAGAAGCGTTTTGCTGTTTCATAGGTATTTTTCAATTCCTACTATTAGCTCACACTCTCTATTTATTTATCTTGGTGGAATTTTCAATCGTTAATAAAATACATTTTAAAGCACTCCATTGAGCTGAAATTTTATATACATGATTATTTTGGATGAAAATACAATAATTTAATTATAATTAATAAAAATTAGTTGATTAAAACTAATTATTTAAAGAATTACAAATACAGCCACGTTGGCATCATTTTTGGCGATTTAGCGACCCTTTTGGTGACGTGTGTCAAAACTTGAAAAGGTTTTTTTCCCCTCACAATTTAAAGCATTTAGTTGAACTGAAATTTTATAGACACGATTGTTTTAGATGACAATACGATACTTTAATGATAATTAATTACCACTTAATGTTGTGATTCTGTTCTATGTATATACATATTTATATTAATGGTAACTATTTAATGAAAAGTAGCTAAAATAAAATTTTTCTTTGTTGATCCAAGTAGGAATTGACTTAATTTTTTTTTATATTACTTGTTAGTTTTTTTGTCTACTATATGAGCACGTACGCATACACCAAAGAAAGAGCCTTAAATGTTATATTTTTGTCTTCAGCAAAATAACCTTATTAAAAGTAGCAGAATGATTCTTTTCATTTTAAGATGTAACCAAGCGCATTTGTATGAAACATAAGTAACACATTTAAACAAAAGCAGTAGATTTTGAAAATAATAGAATTATTTTAACATTAATATATTTTTAAAAGCTTAAATGAATTTTCTTCTTGTTTTACAAAAAAGAGAATGCAATCAAATGCGGCATTTGTTTAAATGTGTTTTTATATATTAGCAAAATGAGCTAACTGAAATGGATTTTACGTGATTCCAATTCAAAAGAATAAACCCGAACTCCCGATTAAGAGCCCTGATTTTCTAGAAAAGAAATCTGATTGGTTTAAATTCTTGTTTAAAGTATATTATTTATAATTGATTATTAACGCTGCACTTTGAAACAACACGAAATGTTCGGTTAGAAAACTAATTCTTGACAATTACATTTTAGAAAATTTAAAAAAGAAAAAACTTGTACAATATTGGCAAAATTTTTTCATTAAAACTTATTTTAAGCAAAAAATTTACAAATATTTTATGGAATATGTAATTTGAATATATATTGTGAAAACCGCCATCTGTAAAATGTGTTCCTACTTAAAAATTTTAAACGAAGTGTGTTGTAATGCAGATAACGAGAAATATATGGACGGCCATCCACCATCAAATCAAAAAATTCATTCGCAATGAATGATTGTAAAAGCTTGGAAAATGATGAAAACACCTGTATGACGAGATGAGAAAATATGATTTTAATTGGGCGTTGTACCTTCCATTACATTTAACAATTACTCATATTCGAAATGGAAGATATGAAAAAATTTGGCCCGAACGAAACCATTAAAAAGGAGATTTCTTGGTAAAAGCAGTGGTTAAAATTTTTTTCTTCCCCTTCAATGTGACTCATAAGAGTTGAGTAACATGGATGCTGAAAGACGTTTGGATTTAGATTTATGCTTTGATAAATAAGATCCAGCACACATGGGGGAGTGCATTGTTGTTTCATAACCTTCTAAAATAGAATACCCTCCTTTTTCTGGACACAATGCATGAGTTCTTGAATTGAAGTAAGAGTTATCAAGATTAGTGAAAGTTCTAGTTCATTTTTTGAGGGGTGGAATTAGATTAGACAGATATTAACATTTCTGTGGTTGTTCCAATTCAAATAAAATTAATATTGTCCTGTAAAAAATTATACCATTGCATGTGAGATTTGTTTCAACTTTGCTTAAGAATATTAAAAAAATATTAATGGCAGATATACCGAAGATGGGCGTATGGCAGGAGTGGCGAACCTATATGAACCAACGTGCCATTTTTTCTCAAGAAATGTTTAATGAGGTACAGACGTGCCGCCAAATAATTTTGACGCGTGATTATTGAGAAAATAATAAAACTACATACTCTCTTTATTTACTACAACAAATTAATTAATTACTTATCTACAAAACTCTTTATTTACTACGAAAAAATACATTTTGCACTGTATAGTAGTAAATGTTTTAATTATAAGTGTAATTCAAATTATATAAAGTAATATTAGTGTGATTTCTGTTGTTGCACATTATATAGATGACAAATAACTCATATTAGGATTGGGTAAGATGTTACTTTTACAGAATGCATGCTGAATTGGAGTCATTTGTAAAACGGTTTCTAAGCGAGTCTTTAATGTTATTCATCTCTGAAAATAATAACTCGAAGGCATTGGTAGATGGAAATGTGATTGTAAAAGCGTGATTCAGCTTCTACAAACAGTTAACTGTATCTGGAATAGAATTTCATGTTTCCAAAATTTAATGACTGGCATTTTTACTATACTCACTAAAATTTTTTCCTTGTTTTATAAATTTTAAAATATTGAACTAGACTTTTGGGAAAACAAAGTTGCATTTCAAATTCTTCTTTCCCCCAGTCAATTTGGGGCAGTTTACTAGTTTATCAAATAAAGTCACATCAGGGTACATAATAAAATTGAGCGTTTCCGATAATTCTTTGAACTAAGAAAATAGGCTGAAAATTTCTTGATTAAAGAATCAATTATGGAAATAAATTCATCAACAACTGCAATTCTTCATCTCGTTTCTCATGGGCATCTAAAACTTTGATATTTTTTTTTTCAAGTTTGGGAAGTACTTGTAGTTTCTTGTAATAATATTTGTGATACCGCCTCCCTTAGAGGACCGTATCTTTGATTGTCATCGTGAGCTAGAGGTGTAGGGTTTGCAAAGGAATAGAATTTTAATTCTTAATATGACTTTGTTAAGAATGAAACTTAAATTTCTAACAATTTAGATAATATTAATTGGCGAGAACCTATAATGAACAAACCACAGAAAAGTTAAACCGAATCGCGTAACAGCCACTATCAAAATTTTAAACCGCCTACCACTTCTAATAATATTACAATAAAAAAAATCCTACCTTTAAACCAAATTTAGATTCAACCTTTTTGAAGAGGAGTCTGGGCCCCCTGCATGGAAAGCACCTTGACCTAATGGTTTATCTTCAAAGGGAATTTCACAAGGGCTTTAACACGCTTGTTTTTTTTAAAATAAATTTTCCCCCAAAATTGCCATATCACTTACTGAAACTTCTGTTATTTAAAAGCTGTTTTATTTGCATTTCTTTTTCACATTTCGCTTCTTGAATTTTGTCTAGAAAAGAGTTGCCATTAATCTTGGCCCCCAAAGAACCCAGAGGTTATGTTAAAGAAAAGACGCGTGAGCCCATTACATATCGTTTATGAAAACATGCAGTTTAGCGTCAAAAGTGCTAAGAAGATCTCTCTTGAAGATTAATCCATAGTGAACTTTGTTATTTTTAACTAAAAGACAAACCAGTTTGATCAGTGGCGTGCCCAAAATATTGTGTCGTGTGCCATCAATGGCACGCGGGCCATTGGTTCGCCATCTCTGACGTAAGATAAAAAAAGATACTAAAATAATACAAAGGATTTACTACATCCGGTGTGCTTGATTCCAATAAGATATCTTGCCGGTAATGACAATTTGAGTAGATGAGCTGAAAGACTTTGCAATATTGACTTTCTTAGAGTGGATTGACTACGTTCAGAATCGTGATTTTAAAAAGGGTATAAATGGATATATTTTTTAAATATATAGTGTCAGTTGAGTTAGAATATCCACCTAAAATTGTTTTAAGGTATCGGATTACCCTAAAATTGCAAATTTTGCCAAAAATTGCCAAATTTTTTTTATGATTTTATATTATAGGTCATCTTATTAGCTTTATAAAAATACCAAGTTTTTTTATTTTTAAAATCACTAGAATAAAAATTAAAGTGTTTTAGGAAAAGCAAATGTCCATTACTTCAAGCAAAATGTCAAACTTTAAAATGCGTTTCACTCCAAATGTGTTTTTGCAAATGCTCAAAAGAGGACAGCGATTGCTCAAAAAGTTTTGAAAATAATTAGTTAAAATATTTTGTGTATGTTCTGTATAATAGGAAAAGTGTTTTAACCTACAGATTTATCAATCACTGTTTTATTACAAAATTCACAGTCTCTTATGTGAGTATAATCATCATTTTTTCTAGCAATTTCATATAATCACTAAGATGAAGTGCTCTAGTTTTTGTAAAAATTAAAATATCTCTTATCCTTGAAGGTCATTTCAAACATGAATAACATAGCAACTCATCAGAATTCAAAAATCGAAAATTTGTTCATAAACTTTTGGCCCCGTTTATGTTATTTGTTATAAAATTTTACCCATTTTAGCAATAATAATTCCTTTTTCTCTATTTAATTTTAACATCTTTTCTTAAAATGTACCTTACAAGTTGGATATTCTATTATAAGAAATAATTATTTAAATACAATTTTTTGGCAAAAAAAAATAATAATAATAAATAAAAAAGAATGACACATTTTCAAACCCTTCTCCTTTTACGTGAAAAATGCTACTATAATAATTGTAATATTTTATCTATATATAATTAGGACTTTTATACAAGGGATGAACAAAAATTTGAGAAAAATTCACATTATTTTCAGAGTTACGATCAACTGTAATAATAACAGGTGCTTTTGTTAAAATTTCTCTTTTCAGATTCAATAAAATATGAAAAAATCCACTTTAAATTATATATTTCAAAAATATTAGTTCAAAACCATGATATAAAAGTCCTAGCTATATATAGACAAAATATTATTATCGTAGAAGCATTTTTCATGAAAGGAGACCGGTTTGAAAATATGTTATTCTTCATTTCTCGCCAAGGAATTTCATTTAAGTAATTTTTTCTTGTAATAACATCCTTAAAACAATTTTATATGTGTTTTCTAAATCAATTGACACTAAATATATATGTAAAAATTTATCCGTTTTTACACTTTTTCAAAATCACGGTTCCAAACATATTCAATCACTTTAAGGTATCCGACTACCCTAAAATCATGATTTTTTTCAAAAATGGACAAATTTTTTTTACGATTTAATTTTATAGGAAAGCTCAAATAGGGACAGCGATTACTCAAAAAGTTTTGAAAATAATTTGCTGAAATGTTTTGCATATATTCTGTAAAACAGTAGAAGTGAGTTTGACCATCAGATTTATCAATCACTGTTTTACTTCAAAATTTACAGCCCTTTATGTGAATATAGTCACTGTTTTTTAAGCAATTTCATATAATCACTAAGATAAAGAGCTCTAGTTTTTGTAAAAATTAAAATAATCTCTTCTCCTAAAGGTCATTTCAAACATGAATAACTAAGTAACACATCAAAATTGAAAAACTGATAATTTGTTGATAAAATTTTTGTACAAAGCGAGCAAAGTTAATGCAATTTTTCGTACATTTTCACCAGTTTTTCCCATTTTAATAATAATAATTTTTTTTTCTGTTTTCGATTTTAGGATTTTTTCCTTAAAATATACTAAGTAATTCTAAAATCACAAAAAAATCTCCATATCTCCATTTTTTAAAAAAGTTGTCGCAAGTAGTCGGATACCTTAAATTGGGAAAACTATTATTTTTCTGCTTATTTAGTTTCCTAGGTTCTCTTTGGAATACCAAGAAAAATACAGATTTATTCCAACTTAATCTCTTATTTGAATCTTAGGACATGCGCACGTTTCACGTATGTATCAATTTGTTTTTAAAATGATTTTCCAGAATTGCACGAAGTTTAAGGTCTTCAACAGTAAAATGATAAATTTCCTTTCCTCTTTGTTATTATGATCATACTCACTTAAAGATTTGCCTATTATTAATTTACCTATGTTCCCAGTTTGCATATCATTAAGATCTTCTCTAAAGGGATCAATGATCGTAACAATAAGTGTTCTTAAGCCGTGTGAGGGTAAATTAGATGTATAAAAAAAGAAAGATCTTTTCTTGAGTCTTGCTAAAACGGAAATGGGTATACACCAGCTCTCTTTTATTAGCTTTTTAAATACAAATTGAAGAGGTATGATTAAAATAAGGATTTCATTTTGAACAATTTATTTGATTTAAGAGAACCAGGACATCATTCCCTTTCAAAAATCGATTTTTTAAAAAAATTTTAGTATTAAAAAATAGTGCATATTTTCCTGAATCTAAAAATGTATAACACTTATATGTTCGTTTTAAATATGAAAAAATATTACAAACATGTAAACAAACGCTTAAAGATATTTAGTTTGTTCACTTTTTCTCCAAGCTTAATTGTTTGTTTTAGGTGAGCTTTAAAAAAAACTTTTGTATTATAGGGGTTCAAATTTTTTATACTTCTATACGGGATACCTGTGCATATAGTGAACCTTTAGTCGAAGTAGTGCATAGTTTTTTAAAAAATGGTTTTATATGTGAAAAAGGTGAAAAAATATTAAAAGATTTCAAAATTACAAAGTTTTATAATTTTTTTTTAAAAAAAATATCTTAATATTTCACTAACAAAAATAAGTCCCCTCTATTTTGTGTGTTGTTTTATGTATATTCAAAAAATAAGTAACATATTTTTTAAAAAAAACGGTGCTAATGGTCTTTAAAAAATGGTGCCTAAACATAAGGATGCATCATGAGATCTCAAAAATTATGTCCAACTTTAATTAAGCAGAAACAAATTTTTTAACTAAAAAAATTATTTTTGCATTTCCACAGAATGATTAAATTATTTTTATTAAGATCACAAAAAATATAAGCTCTATTGGAAATTTTTAAAGATATATGTCCCATAAGCAAAGGGTCTTATTTTTGGCATTTTACTTTTCGAGCATGTCCTGGTACCCTTAAAATGGTGTCTTATAATTATACACCTGAGGATGAGTGATCTTGAACAACTTTAACTAATAACTTTAACTTTATAACTAAAGTATCAAAAGTTTACATTTTACCAAACTTTAACTAGGCAGCACTGCATCGTGCTTTAATGCTAGAGTTATGGGGAATCTCTTTATACAATATATCTTACTTGAACATTTGGTATGACATTTATGTAACATGCTATATCGTTAAATTAAGTTTATTAGCTCATAATGCGCATTAAATCCATTGTTCTCGTTATCTGCCCTACCTAATGCTGTCAGCCAAACGTAGTTATGGATGAGGATATCTCTAGTCTCTCAGTGGCGTAACTTATACTATTAGGGCCCCCTGCAAAGTCAGGTTTTGGGCCCCAATCAGGGTATTACAAAGGGTATGTACTTGGCATCAGTCAGGTTTTGGGCTCCCTAGATTCCTACCCCCCTCCCACGATGCGGGGGTGTACGTTAGGCCTCTGTCTCTAGTGACTGTGGTGTAGGCCGCCGCAAACGATTGCGTTTATTATTTAGTAGAGATGATTAACTATGCAACTAAATATTCTTTCTTTCTTTTTTCAATTTTGAGTTTTCTATTATTTATTTTTGTTTAATATATTTTTTTTGTTGGATCTATTTAATTTTACCTAAGGATTATGTTTCTATATATTATTGATGGATAAAATTGCGTATGTATGTTTCATTCGTACGCGTATTTTCACAGTTTTCAGCACTTTTTACACGGTTTCTATAGTGTTATATATATTTATATATCTGCTGATGGGAAGGCTGTTGATGCATAAAGTAATACTTAACCATATTTCACTGTCCTAAATCAGTGATAGCTTTAGAAATAAAAAATAGCTCTCCATTTTAATCCAATGTCTTTTTCAAACTTTACAATTTTAATAGCTCAATACCTCAGATTCTTGTAAATTCTGTTATTACATATATACATTTTATATATTTAGGAGGGGTGTATCGTAAAGTTTTAATTATTAATAAAATATAACCGAAGCAAAACTGTGTGTTATTTTATTTCACTTTTTTACACAGTCACCATCAATCTCCCAGCTATACATTTCTTCTATCATTTTTTGACTTTTCAAAGGGTATCATTTTAAAAATCGGCGGATGCGTTTAAAACCATTATTCCACATCTTAAATGACGTCATTTGAGTTGTAAAATCTCCAACCTCGTAACCGGTTTTTGAGTTCCCTAAATACTAAGTCTCTTGAGGTGAAATTGAGAAAAGAGGAGAAATGTGGTATCAATTTCAAAGCCACACATATCACTTTGATTACTCAACCGCATTGAGATGAGTTAAAAGGTATATTGTTGACAAAAGGACAAGTACCTACGGGGATTATGCTTAATTTCTTCATTTACTTCACTCAGTCATTCGTAAGAGATGGTTATCCACTTCATGGGTTCTCTATGAAGGACATATTCCCAGTTTGAAAAAATGTTTTTCACCTTACATTAGTGTCGTATACCGGACTGTAGTTTCCATAAATAGCTATCATTTCATCATAGATTTTCCTTATATTGTAGCTATGTAAATCAAGGAACTTAATCCCTCGACGAACCTCTGTCTTATCCATACTTCAGTCTACGGCTTCCTGGAACCAAGAAAATCAACATTAATAACTGTAACTTACAAATTTAATACGTAAGAATCAAGTAATATGCAGAATAAGTTTTATCTAGATAACTGGGTTGTTGACTTAATAACAATTAAAACTCTATGACATACTAATTTGTTTGCTTACATGAGTGTCAATATTCAGAAAGTTGCAAACACTTTTTTTGGAGTGTTATTGCAGAAGTAAATAATTAATTTTAGAGATAAAAGGGACTAAGATTCGAAAAACGATTATGTGTTGAATAAATAGAGTTGGGTGACGTCAAATTCATCTTTTATCGCTTTATGACTTATCAGAATTATTAGACACCTTCAGTGGTGTACACAAGAGTGAGGTTTGGGGGCTTAAACCCCTCCCACATAGCAAGAAATTTTTAATTTTTGACGTAAGGTTTAACCCCAGCGTTTTGGTGTTCGAATCTAGTACCTGCTGAGGACCCGCCGTGTAGGGGGGCGATGCACGGTAAATTTGTCGAGATGCAAACGTCCTCCAATTGGTGTGGTCTGGAAGTTATGAGAGGGAGTGCCAGTTCAGGTGTCGCCCTCGTCTCCCTTGATTACGTTAAAAATTACGAGGTTCGACGCCAAAAGCAATCGTGTAGCTGAATAGGGCGATGTTAAGATTCACTCACTTAGTGTTTTCGTCTACGCGTTTTGTAAAATAAGCTTGCCCTTTAAAAGTAGTCTTTGCTCGTTATTGGACGTGTTGCTAATAGATGTGTCATTAAGCTGTTGTTTAGGTCAGTGCTTCTCGAACTTTCAATATTTGCGACCCAATTTTCAATCATAGTTTTCGTTGCACCCCTCCCCCTCATACAATAACAATGTATTGAATGCAATAGTAATGTACTTCGACGCTAAGGTTTCAAAAAACGACTTTAATTATAAAACGTACAAATTATCAAGATAAATATTAAATTTTGTATATTACAAGCCAATGGAAGTCGCTAGTAATTATGAAACTTGTTCTTAAATTAGTATTGATAAATTAACAAATACATTGTGCAGTGCTGATACATGTATAAGTATATTATGTTAGTGCAAATTTGTATTTTAGTTTTTGTTATGTCTGAATGTGTATTTTGTTTTGCTTCCTTTCAGTAAATTAATACTTTTTTTAAATCTTTTATTTTCAACTTTTCAATGTGCCCTGGCTCTCCATATAGGGATATCCCCCCCCCTAGAAGGGGCCCACCTCCCAGTTTGAGAAACGCTGGTTTAGGTAGCTAATATATCACGCAAGCGTTAGTTTACCACTATTCCAAAAAGAGACCCTAGATGTTAGAATAGCAAATATAGGCATTATTTTTACTGTTTTCAAATTTAAAAATATTCAACAAATAGTGATTGCTATTTTTAATAATCTGGAATAACAATAATATCAAAACTCCTAAGGATTTTCTTATAAGTATTTACGTCGCTTGGTTCAGATTCTGAAATTTTGATTTTTACTTTAAAATACTTATTTTTTACAATTTATTTTATGAAAAGCAAACAAAATAGATCGAATGGGATAAGCAGATATTCTTCCACAGTTAAGTTCATTACATCCTAATAATATTACAAGTACGAATGCGAGTTTGTTACTCTTTCACGCTTAAACCACAAAACCGATTTTAAGAATTCTTTCACCAATGAAAAGCTACATTATCAGCGAGTAACATAAGGTATGTTTTATTTATCCCTGTATTCCTGCGGAAACGGGAACTACGCGGGTGAAACCGCAGGGTGCTGCCTAACACTTCCCCATGGCTAGGATATCCATGAGTTTTTAATACTTTTTTATGATTTTTATTTTTTATTTTGAAGAGTACATTTAGTGAAGGACATAGGGCACTTTATATATAAAAAATTGTTTATGGAGGCAAAAATTGAGTAAGCGTATATTATGATCGTATAATGAAAAGTTTAAGTTTGAATAGAATTCAACTATATGGTCCATGGCCAATTACATGTAGCTGTTTGCGTTTGTCCAGTGCCCGAAATCTTCACATATTTGCACTTGACGAAAGAACGTATATATATATATAATATAGTATACAATAACATCCTAGAATAATATATATTCTGTTTCGAGCTCTTTTAAAGAGGAATTATTTATTAAACGCAGATACTTCCAACTTCTTAAAATATTAATAGTTTAAGTTACTGATTTTTGTTGTTAATTATTATAAAAGAAAATTTCAGTTTTTTAAACTAAGCACAATTTTAGAATTTTTAAATTTTAATCGTCCCAGTCAAGCAATAAAAATTATCATATTACTTTACTTACTTTTAATGATAATGTTTGAGACTTCGACTGTTATTTAAAGACACCAACGCAAGCGAAGCCGCGCGTAAAATCCAGTTATGATATACTTCTCAGCTTATTTCATCAAAAGAAATAATAGAAACCCATTATGTATTATTTCCCCTTTATTTAATAAAGGATCTGTAACTTTCACAGCAATGCTCGATCAAGTCTGAAAGTATGCGCAGTCATCCAGCTTTTACTCCGACACTAAACTTTCAGAAAATGGCAGCCAAGTTATGTAAGAATAAATACGAAAACTGAGATATAGTAAGTCTGTAAGCGTCGCACATTTATTAAAGGAAGGAACTGCTGTCGGGTTCCAACGCTTTCGCACAAAAGGCAGCCGTCAGCAAGATAAATATCGAATTAATTCTGTCGTCTCTCCAGATTGGAAGGATGCGGCCGAGATTTAAAGATAAAGGTCTCTCTCAGCTGCAATCTGGAACGAAATTTAGCGGCGATTTTCGGGCTTTTCCTGTCTAATGACACGAGTTTAAAATTGCGGGATATTTTCGCGTCAGCTGAAACGTTTTGAATGGAGACGTACAAAGTGTTTGGTTCTCGGTGATTAGGATTTGTGAAAAATGAATAGTGGATGTGAGATAGACCGACGCGCATATTACTCAAAAACAGAAAATAGCTGAGCACTGAAAAGAGCTTTATGTGCAAATGGACAGAAAATATATGCCTAGATCTGAATGGTATGATCAATTGAACGGGAGAAAAATTACTAGTTTGACAACCCGTTTTGGAGATGTTGATGGGTTTAATTTGATAAAGGGAAAATTGTGAAAGATTCTATGGGGTTAAAGACCGCTCAGACTTGAACTATATTCCATTTACTTAAAAATGAGTTTGGGAGTAATGTTTATTAATATTAATAAACATTTTTTTTTTTCAGTTCCACTGAAATTTTCTATGCACGGTTGTTTTGGGTCACAATACGATAATTTAATTATAATTAATTAAAATTTATTGACTCAAACTAATTATTTAAAGAATGACAGATACAGTCACGTTGGCTTCCTTTTTAGCGACTTCGGTCAAAACTTTAAAAGATTTTTTTACCCTCACTTTTTAAAGCATTCAATTGAACTGAAATTTTGTATACATGATTGTTTTGGATCACAATACGATACTTTAATGATAATGAATAAAAATGAATTGACACTTAATATTGTGATTCTCTGTTATATGTATATACATATTTATATTAAATGTAATTATTTAAATAAAAAGTAAATATAACATAAAATTTTTCTTTATTGACCTAAGTAGAAATTAACTATAAATTTTTTTTTTAATATTACTTGTTTCCCTGAAGTATGTTAATTCCTGCGCTTCCCATTTGAATTCAATTATATATTCTTTTTTTTGTGTGAAGCATATGCAATTTCATGGATTAATTTGATAGTTCATATGTACTTTTTATATATTTTTATTAAAAGAATAATAGGTATTAAGTTTTCATAATAATGAATTAATAAAATGTATTAGAAAGATGTAAGCATATCTAGTCACTAGCTTAGAATTTCTGAGAATGAGTATATTAGCATATCTGGAATTTTCTTGAATGAGTTAGTGTTTATTAACGTCATACTTTGAAGTATCAAGAGAGCTATTGCCCAAATGCCCAAGGGAACCGAGCTCACCCGAAGAGGGTTTAGAGCTTCAAACTGATCCCCCGAGAAACAAACACTCTCACGTGCAGTCTTTACTGACAAAAAAAATCAGCAACCAAGTTTACATTTTTAACAGCAGGCACTACAAATGCAAAAACGGTATTATAAAAAAATTAAGTCAATTCCTGATTAGACAAAGAAAGAAAATTTTATTTTAATTATTTTTTATCAAATAATTACAAATAATATAAAAATATGTGTATACATATGACATAGTCACACTATGAAGTGATAAAATAGAAACCCTAGCAATTTTCCATTTTTCTTTCTATGTAGGGTGTTGGACTATTTTTTTGTTGTTTGTTACTATTTATCCATTATTTAAATTACTCTAATAAAAAAGCTATAGAAAAAAAATCACATTCTCAGAAATTTGGCCATCTCAGGTGGGATTCGAGCCCGCCCTTTTGGGATAGAAGTCCACCACGCTATCCATTGCGCTGCAAGGACACAAAGAGTGGTTTTCCTTTTTATGCAGGGTGTTGAACTATTACTTTTGTTTATTACCATTTATTCATTAATTAAATAGAATTAATGAATTAAGATTTAAAAAAATTTCATTAACGTAATTCATCCATTAGAAGCAAAAAGATTTGAAATTTTGGGGGATGAATAAAAAGTATTTTATAAATAAAATAAATAATAAAATTAAGAATAACAGTATTTTATTAATTTGAACAAGATATATATACA
This sequence comes from Trichonephila inaurata madagascariensis, assembly GCA_019973955.1. NCBI lineage: Eukaryota > Metazoa > Arthropoda > Arachnida > Araneae > Nephilidae > Trichonephila > Trichonephila inaurata. Next base: position 91,646 of record BMAV01023392.1, on the reverse strand, counting down.
GTCGGACGGACCTCCATACAACGAAGTCGCTAAATCCCGAAAAAAAGTTCGTTATTTGGAGAATTCGTTTTATAGAGGTTCATCTTTTAATATATTTTATACACCATATAAAACAAATTTTAAATTCATAAGCACTATATATTAAAAAAAGTAATTATTCACACCTTTTTTAAAATTAATATGTGCTTATTTTATATATCTTAACCCTTAAAAAAGAAAGAAAGAAAGAAAAACTGCAAGGAAAAAAAAGAGAATGTCGAAGAATTCACTGTATTTTCAATATTAAGAAAATAATTTTATACCAAAATTAATAAATTTTAAGGACATTTTATTATTAAAAAAGCATGCAAGTAATATTAAACATACATTATTTATAATTAGAACACGGGGACACGGGACAACTCCAATGAGGGTGAAAAAGGATATCGAAGATGTTTCTAGTGAACTGGGCAATGGGGGTTACAGGTTGCACTTTTTGGATGAAACGTCCAGAACTCTTTTGCTCTCGGCGATTTAGGATCTAATAAAACTAGTTCAAGATTTATGACCATCATAAAATGTGTTAAAGAGAGAATAGCTCAAAATTTTTTCAGAATTACTTTAAAAAAAAGGGAGAACAAAAATTGAATCACAAAAGAAAAAGTTCGTTATATAGAAAATGCACTTCGCTATAAAGAGGTTATTTTACGTAAAAAATCGTGAAATGTTCAAGGTTTCAAGAAAAAGTTCGCTATATAGAAAAATTCGGAATATAGAGGTTCGTTATATAGAGGTTTGACTTTATATAGGGAGAGTGTGAACTAATAGTAGAAATTGAAAAATGAAGTAGGATTATTTATTGCACTCCCGTTCCCCCATCCATCAAAGTGGATTTGTGCTAAACTCCTTAACGGATCTCTACTCAACAAAAGAAACATACTTAATAAATTTCAAGTCTGTACGCGTCTAATACTTCTAGAGATCTCGCGATGAGTGAGTGAGGGGGTCGTTTTTATTCTTTATATATAAAGTATTATTCAAAATAAAACTTGCATTTCTATAATTATTAATTTTTTTTAGGACCACCTAAAATTAGACAGTGTTTGTTTGGCCCAAGTTAGCCTTTGAGTTTTAAACCCTTGGGGTAGATGATGATGACTGATAGCGGAGATTGAAGCGTTGATAAGATTACGACCGGAGGTGGTGTAGTTAAGCAAGTTATCTAAAGAGAATACAAGCAAGGGGGTCAAGAGAGCTCCTTTTTTCAGATAAGTGCGTTTATTAAGATGATAGAGTTAAATTAGTCCTAAGAGGTTGCTCTTCCGGGTTTAATGATTAGTGCATTCTCTCCCTTTCATTGCGTTGCGTGATAAGTAATAAAATTGTGTTTAAAGTGCTATGGCTGATCTTTCCTCAAACCCCCAAACACCAACGCCCTCAGGGACGTTACACCATGACTTAATGCCCATGAAACTATCTACCATTTTTTTATCCTATTATTTCTTAAAATTTCTCGATTGTGCTTTATCTAAGTCTAGACAATTTTTTATGTGGCCTTATTTGACCAAAAAAAAAAATTCCTCTGTCTCTGTTGCCTTTTAAAATAAACATATCCCCTCGTCTGGACTATGATAAGCTTCTGGGCTATAAATAAATTACAAGGAGATTGAAAGTTCATTTTGGGGGAACAGGGATTACCAACACAGTACCAAAAATTACTTCTCCTGTCTGATGCAACTTTAATTTTTATTTATTAATAAATGATGACTTTCATGTAACGGCAAAAATCAAAGTGTGTTTTTATTACAAATTAAAGGACCAAAATCGAGACTGATAAATGAACAAGATCAATCGATTAGATATTACTTAATGATATTATTTTCCTTTGAAATATAATGTACTTAGGTCTATCCATGGACTTGAATGAGCAATTGAGATATGATACAATGATAGATCTACGTATTACACAATTTTGCTTTATTATCTAAATAAAATATTAAGTAATTCCTCTAATACAGTCCTTCTCAAACTTTCAATATTTCTGATGCAATTTTAAGTTATAATTTCATCGCGCTCACCCATCTTACAGTAACAACGTATTGAATGCAGTAATAATGTACTTTGACGTAAGGCTACAATAAGACTAATTATAAACCATACAAATGATCAAGATAAGTATTAAATTTTGTATAGAATTTTGTATATGACAAGTCCATGGGAGACATAAGTAGTTAATTAACTTGTTTTTAAGGTATCCGACTACGCGTTCGGAACCGTAATTATGCAAAAGCGTATAAATGAATAATATTTATGATATTCACTGTCACTTAGATTAGAAAATGTATATAAAATTGTTTTAAGAATAGTATATTACAATAAAAAAATTATTTAAGTACACTATTTTGACAAAAAATCAACATAAAATGACCCATTTTAGAAATATTCTCCTTTTGTGAAAAATACTTCTATTTTAATAATGTTGTGCCTGTCTATAGCTCAGACCTCTGTACAAAGGCTCAACTAGAATTTTTGAAATATATAACTTAGAAGTGGGTTTATCCATGTTTTGACAGCAGAGGGCAGAAATTTTAAGAAAAAATCGCCGATAATTATTTCAATGGGTTGTAACTCTGAAAATAATGTGAATTTTTCAAAACTCATAGTTGAGCCTCTGTACAAAGCTATAAACGGCAAAAAATGATTATAATAGAAGCATTTTTCACAAAGGGAGAACATTTTGAAAAAAGGGGTTTTTCTAAGTTAATTTTTTCCGAAATATTGTATTTAAAGTAATTTTTTTTGTCAAAATTCCTTAAAACAATTTTATACATTATTCTAATCTAAATGACACAAAAAGAAAATTTCCTTTTTCCTTTTCAAAATCACGGTTCAAAGTCGGGTCTTAATTAAATATCGAAATTTTTCAAATATTTAGTACTGAACATTTATAAGTATATTATACGTGCGAAATTTTTTTTCTTTTTTGTTAGAGTGTATTTTGTTTTGCCCTTTGTTTTTTAATTTTTTTTTAAACCATTTTTTTAATGTTTCGTACGCATGCGCCCCTCACGTAGAAATATACTAGGAATTCCATCAAAAAAGCGTACTTTTTAATCAAATAGCTATTTAATTACTTATTTATATCAATAATTCTATTTTTATGTATACAAATAGGTGATTAATATAGTTTTAGAAAAAATTAAAAGGGAAATTTAAAATAGTTGAAAAGAAAAAAGAAAAATATTTCAAAAATAAAAATTTTATTTGAAGTTGAGATATGTCATAATCGGGTGTGGTCCCACCCCCAGTCCTCTGATTAAAAACAATCGAAATCGAAGAACCAGTTAGTTCCCAAAAGGGTTTTCATCATTTGACGTATTTCTCATTTAAAATGTCTGTGGCCAACCCGGCTGTGTGGTGTAGCTGGTTTGCTGCTGGCCTTGTGCCTGGTTGGGCAACCCTGGCCCAATCGTGAAAATTTTTTGATACACAAATTGAAAGCAATGTTTGTTCGGGGCAGAAAGCCCTTTTAGTGCCTGTTTGCTTGGGGGTTCTCCAAAAAAATTAAAATTTTAAGTACGGTTTCCATACCCAGGCTCGGTGCCCCCCCTGGAAAAAAAATGGGTGTCAAAATTTCCGGCGCGTTTGGGATCCACCTATATGGTGCCGCATTAAAAAAACCGCTTTGATGGAATTACTAAGTCTGCAATGGTAAAACACCAATGGCCCCCAAATTGGATCACAATACGATACTTTTTATGATAATGAATAAAAATGAATTGACACTTAATATTGTGATTCTGTTATATGTATATACATATATTTATATTAAATGTAATTATTTAAATAAAAAGTAAATATAACATAAAATTTTTCTTTATTGACTTAAGTAGAAATTAACTATAAACTTTTATTAATACTACTTGTATCCCTGAAGTATCTTAATTCCTGCGCTTCCCATTTGAATTGAATTATATATGATTTTTTTTGTGTGAAGAATATGCAATTTCATGGATTAATTGATAGTTCATATGTACTTTTTATATATTTTTATTAAAAGAATAATAGTTATTAAGTGTTCATAATAATGAACTAATAAAATGTATTAGAAAGATGTAAGCATATTTAGTCACTAGCTTAGAATTTCTGAGAATAAGTACATTAGCATATCTGGAATTTTCTTGAATGAGTTAGTGTTTATTAACGTCATAATTTGAGGTATCAAGAGAGCTATTGGCCAAATGCCCAAGGGAGCCGAGCTCACCCGAAGAGGGTTTAGAGCTTCAAACTGATCCCCGGGAAGCAAACACCCTCACGTACAGTCTTTACTGACAAAAAAAAATCAGCAATCAAGTTTACATTTTTAACAGTAGAGCACAATAAAAATGCATAATAACAAGTAGTATAAAAAAATTAAGTCAATTCCTAATTAGACCAACAAAGAAAACTTTATTTCAATTACTTTTTATCAAATAATTGCAAATAATATAAAAATATGTGTATACATATGACAGAGTCACACTATGAAGTGATAAAATAGAAACCCTAGCAATTTTTCTTTCTATGTAGGGTGTTGGACTATTTTTTTGTTGTTTATTACTATTTATCCATTATTTAAATTACTGTAATAAAAAAGCTATAGTAAAAAAAAATCACATTCTCAGAAATTCGGCCATCTCAGGTGGGATTCGAGCCCACGACTTTTGGATTAGAAGTCCACCACGCTATCCATTGCGCTGCAAGGACACAAAGAGTGGTTTTCCTTTTTATGCAGGGTGTTGAACTATTACTTTTGTTTATTACCATTTATTCATTAATTAAATAGAATTAATGAATTAAGATTTGAAAAATTGCATTAACGTAGAGTGTCATCCATTAGAAGCTTAAAAAATGTATTTGAACTTTAGTGGATGAATAAAAAGTATTTTATAAATAAAAATAATAAAATTAAGAATAACAGTATTTTATTAATTTGAACAAGATATATATACAGTCGGACCTCCATACAACGAAGTCGCTAAATCCCGAAAAACACCATATAAAACAAATTTGAAATTCATAAACACTATATATTGAAAAAGTAATTATTCACACCTTTTTTAAATTAATATGTGCTTATTTTATATATCTTAACCCTTAAAAAAGAAAGAAAGAAAGAAAAACTGCAAGGAAAAAAAGAGAATGTCGAAGAATTCACTGTATTTTCAATATTAAGAAAATAATTTTATACCAAAATTAATAAATTTTAAGGACATTTTATTATTTAAAGCATGCAAGTAATATTAAACATACATTATTTATAATTAGAACACGGGGACACGGGACAACTCCAATGAAGGTGAAAAAGGATATCGAAGATGTTTCTAGTGAACAGGGCAATGGGGGTTACAGGTTGTACTTCTTGGATGAAACGTCCCGAACTCTTTTGCTCTCGGTGATTTAGGATCTAATAAAACCAGTTCACGATTTATGACCATCATAAAATGTGTTAAAGAGAGAATAGCTCAAAATTTTTTCAGAATTACTTTCAAAAAAAGGGAGAACCGAAATTGAATCACAAAAGAAAAAGTTCGTTATGTAGAAAATGCACTTCGCTCTAAAGAGGTTATTTTACGTAAGAAATCGTGAAATGTTCAAGGTTTCAAGAAAAAGTTCACTATATAGAAAAATTCGCAATAGAGGTTCGACTTTATATAGGGAGAGTGTGAACTAATAGTAGAAATTGAAAAATGAAGTAGGATTATCTATTGCACTCCGGTTCCCCCATCCATCAAAGTGGATTTGCGCAAAACTCCTTAACGGATCTCTACTCAACAAAAGAAACTTACTTAATAAATTTCAAGTCTGTACGCGTCTAATACTTCTAGAGATCTCGTGATGAGAGAGTGAGTGGGTCGTTTTTATTCTTTATATAATGTATTATTTAAAATAAAACTTGCGTTTCTATAATTATTAATTTTTTAGGCCCACCTAAAGTTAGACAGTGTTTGTTTGGCCCAAGTTAGCCTTTGAGTTTGAGACCCTTGGGGTAGATGATGATGATTGATAGCGGAGATTTAAACGTTGATAAAATTACGATCGGACGTCGTGTAGTTAAGCAAGTTACCTAAAGAGAATACAAGCAAGGGAGTCAAGAGAGCTCCTTTTTTCATATAAGTGAGTTTATTAAGATGATAGAGAGAGAGTTAAATTAGTCCTTAGAGGTTGCTCTTCCGGGTTTAATGATTAGTGCATTCTCTCTCCCTTTCATTGCGTTGTGTGATAAGTAATAAAATTGTGTTTAAAGTGCTATGGCTGGATCTTTTCTCAAACCTCCAAACACCAACGCCCCTCAGGACGTTACACCATGACTTAATGCCCATGAAACTATCTACTATTTTTATCCTATTATTCCTTAAAATTTCTCGATTGTGCTTTATCTAAGTCTAGACAATTTCTTTATGTAGCCTTATTTGACCAAAAAAAAATTCCCCTGTCTCTGTGGCCTTTTAAAATAAAAATATCCCCTCGTCTGGACTATGATAAGCTTCTGGGCTATAAATAAATTACAAGGAGATTGAAAGTTCATTTTTGGGTGAACGGAGGCGATTACCAACACAGTACCAAAAAAATTACTTCTCCTTGTCTGATGCAACTTTAATTTTTATTTATTAATAAATGATGACTTGCATGTAATGGCAAAAATCAAAGTGTGTTTTTATTACAAATTAAAGGACCAAAATCGAGACTGATAAATGAACAAGATCAATCGATTAGATATTACTTAATGATATTATTTTCTCTTGAAATATAATGTACTTAGGTTTGTCCATGGACTTGAATGAGCAATTGAGATATGAAGCAATGATAGATCTACGTATTACACAATTTTGCTTTATTATCTAAATAAAATATTAAGTAATTCCTCTAATACAGTCCTTCTCAAACTTTCAATATTTGCGATGCAATTTTAAGTCATAATTTTCATCGCGCTCACCCATCTTCCAGTAACAACGTATTGAATGCAGTAATACATTTTGACGTGAGGCTACAATACGCGACTTTAACTATAAACCATACAAATTATTAAGATAAGTATTAAACTTTGTTTAGAATTTTGTATATGACAAGCCCATGGGAGACACTAGTAGTTACTTAACTTGTTTTTAATTGAGTATCAACAAATTAATTTTCAAATACCTAGTGCAGTACTTATACATTTATAAGTATATTATATAAGTGCGAATGAGTATTTTACTTTTTATTATGTTAGAATGTATTTTGTTTCACTTCCTTTCAGTAAATTGATAATTATTTTAAACCTTTTACTTTTAATGTTTCGATACGCAGCCCCTCCTCGTAGGGCTACCACGCCTCCCTAGGAGGGCGCGCCCCACAGTCCGAAAAATGCTGATACTTTTTTAATCAAATATATATTTAATTACTAATTTATATCTGTAATTCTATCTTTATGTATACAAATAGGTGATTAATATAGTTTTTGATAAATATAATAAAGCAATTAATATAGTTGAAATAGAATTAAAGAGAAAAATATTTCAAACTAAATATTTTATTTGAAGTTGAGATGTCATAATCATTTATGAAATGAAATGCTGGATCATTTTGTTAGAATAGCAACCTCTAGTAATTTTTTTTACTTTTGATTTCTTAAGCCACATCCCTCAAAATACATGATACTCACTAACCTCTGAAGATCGGAGCTCGTGGTGGAATAGATACGGTTCTAAATATTTCTCTGAGACCTACCGTATATTTCTGATGAAAGATTTACCGAAAATTTGAAATCTTATATAAACTGGGGAGGGGGGGAGGGGGGAATTCCATTCACTTTGATTTTTAAGCATGTCTCCATGAAGGCGAAAATGTTCTCAAACAGGGCAATGTTTTCCAGACAAATTGCTATAAAGTGAAACGCCAGACGAAAGTGATGACAATTTTATTTCTAATTTCTCTTGCTGAAGCTAATACATTTTCCCCTTATTCATTTGTTATATAATACACTGCTTGTGCTAGTCAGAATTTCTGTGCCATTTTGGGGGGGGGGGAAGAAATGAGCGGGGAGAAAAATTTTTATAGGGCACGTGATCATCGACCTACACTTCATGCCCTGGAGGAAAGGTTTGCTGCATGATGGTTATATGCAATTAGTCATACCAAAGAGTGAATGTGAATTTTTCGAAGAAAGCCGAACCCTTACTTAACTTTAAAAAGCTCCCAAACTTCTCAGTTGAAAGACGAAAATATGCTGTACCCTTATCAATATAATGTATTGTGAGAAGAGAATGCAGAGTTAGTTGCTGAGTGGTTTTCATCACTTGACGTATTTCTCAATTAAAATGTCTGTGGCCAAGCCGGCTGTGTGGTGCAGCTGGTTTGACGCTGGCCTTGTGCGCCTAAGGTTGCGGGTTCGACCCTGGCCCAAGTCGGTGAATTTTCATGATACAGCAAATCGAAAGCAGCCATGTCTTATGATTATGGGGCATGTAAAAGACCCTTTCAGTGCCCGTTTGACTTGGGTGCTCTCAGCAAAATTAAAATTATAAGTACGGTTTCGCATCACCAGAGCTCAGGTGCCCCCCTCTGGAAAGAAAACTGGGTGTCAAAATTACCGGCAGCGATTGGTATCCACCTATATGGTGCTGCATTAAAAAGAGATACCAGCTTTCATGGAATGTACTAAGTCTGCAATGGTAAAACACCAATCGGCATCCAATTGGAAATAATAATAATAAAAATGTCTGAGGCCACACAAAAAAGTCTTCGCATTGCTCTATTGATGAAATGAGTTGAAATTCATTTCTGTTTTATTTTCTTTGTATAATTAAAGAAGAAATACATTAAAGAATATGAATTTAAAGATTTTTTTTGCAAAATTTTTAGAAGTTAGTTTCATTATCGAACGAGTTCAAGGTTTTTGAGTACATCATCACAAACAAAGTAATCATTAAATAAACAAGAATAAGTTAGAGTAAATTAACTAATTAATTGTTAGACGAACCGGAATTCGAAATAGTGTTGTGAAAAGAATAACTGACAGACACTTTAAAAACAAAGAGCTTTATTCAGCTCCATTTCAGATATCTTAAAGGTAAATGTGCAACAGGGGCGTAATTAACTATTGATTGAACCCTGTCATAACATTAAATTTGCACTAACCTCTACAAACAGCTTTGAGGCACACCAACATAGGACTGGAAGATTGTCAGGGACACACACATTCCCTATTTATTTCTATAAGATCACACTACACTTAACCCTTAAATACATGATTTTTTGTTTTGAGTTTAAACAAGTAATATAAAAGAAAATTTTTTAAAATAAATTCTTACTTAGGTCAATAAAGAAAAGTTTTATTTTAGTTATTTTTTTATAAAATAATTAATATAAATATGTATACACATATGACAGAATCATAATATTAAGTGGCAATTGATTTTTATTAATTAACATTAAAGTACCGTATGCTCAATCAAAACAATTGTATGTATAAAATTTCAGTTCAACTGAATGCCTTAAGACGTGAGAAAAAAAAATCTCTTAAAGTTTTGATCCAAGTCGCTAAAAATGAAGCCAACGTGATTCTGTATCTGTAATTCTTTAAATAATTAGTTTTACTCAATTAAAATTGTAATTAATTATAATGAAATTATTGTATTGTCACCCAAAACAATCGTGTATAGAAAATTTCAGCTCAAATGAGCGCTTTAAAATGTGAGAAAAAAACCTTTTAAAGTTTTGACATAAGTCGCCAAAAGGGTCGCTAAGTCACCAAAAATGATGCCAACTTGGCTGTATCTGTAATTCTTTGAGTAATTATTTTTAATCAATTAATGTTTATTAATCATAATCTAATTAATGTATTGTTATCCAAAATAATCTTGCATATAAAATTTCTGCTCAATTGAGCGCTTTAAAATGTATTTTATTAATGACTGAAAATTTGAACAAGATATATGTAGGGAGATTGTGAACTAATAGAAGGAAATGGAAAATCATTTTTATAAATATAGGCATAGGTTACGTAAAGAAATAAATTAAAAAATTCAAGTAATAATACTGAGCATTTATTTCGAAAAAAGTTGTATGTAGACATTTGGCAATAAACAGTATTTCCCAAAGTTCTAGCATATATTTAATAAAATATTCAATGCAACATCAAACATTCTTAGCTTACCTGACAACATATGTGAAGTAATTTTTTTCTACTAGATAAATCCTTCCTGTAATGTCTTTCTCTATTACTTTTTTTTATGCTTCTCAACGCTGTGCTTCGCGTTAATAGCCAACAGAATTATTTCGTTTCTCAATACAATCAAACCAAGAGCTAAACACAAAACACAAGAAATGATCTCTTCTTGGTGCAACAAGCCCTGAGGGTCGGCTATAACAAAGGAACTCGCTTTCCTTAACACAAAATTTAGTCCAGCACCCTCGCGCTTCAAAACCCCTCTCTCTCTTCCCTTGTCCGTCTTGTTCAAAGGTCAAACATTTACTCTCCTAAAAAATACTAACCACACCCCGAAGATGCGGAAAATTGCGCCAAGCATTCCATAATTTTCTGCCAACATTACCCAGACACTACAATTTCTTCATAGGAAACTCGAAAATAGAAAATGTCTGTCCAAGTAACACTCTGGAACTTTACCACTCACCGCATTCAAATGCCCTATATATATATATATATATATGAAAGAAATTTATATAATATATCAAAAACAAGAAATAATGTAATAAAATATGCAAAACATGAAGATCGAATTTATAGAAAATACAAAAAAAAAGGGAAATACAAAAAAAACCCAGGGTCAGAAAGCAATTTTGGGCTTAGGACCGAATAAGTGGGGTTTTAAAATAGTTTAAAGGGCCAACCTTCCCTTTTTCAACTCGGTAGGGAAAAACCCAAAAAAAATAAACAAAAATTTAAAGTATATAAAAAAAAACTCACTGAAAGTATGATAAAACCACTGACTACTATTCTGTAATAAATTCTCCTAAAATTGTAAAGCAGAAAATTACTAAGGAATTACGTAGGAAATGAATTTTTCAAAGAAGAATTTTACAAAATTTCCAATCACCGAGCATTTTCCAAGAGAGCCAAGAGTCTTGAAGTTAATGGAAATCTGTTATTCACTAAGTTAAAAAATCTGAATATACATAAACGCATCTTTTAAACTAGCCAGCAAAGATAGATACCAAGAGTGATGACAATCAAATTTGGTTGTCAATAATGTAGAAATTTGCTAGGCTCTTATTTTTGGTTGTAAAAAATGTAAAAATTTTTTTTAAAATGTGTAAGATGTTCAAGATCTGTGGGGAAAAAAATGTAAGCAGGGGAGAAGAGTGTTATAATATAATCTTCACAGAGCAAGACCACTAACATGTTGATTTTGGGAAAACCTATTGTGTTTTGGGATTTGGAATTAGAAGTGGCAAGACGATTAATGTTTTTTAAAATAAAATATAAGTTCTTAAGAATTTAAAAAAGGGTAGTCATGATTTTAAACAGCTTTGGGTTTTTTTTGTTGATATTATTAAATTTTTTTCTTTTTGTGGGTAGTTGTTATCATTTCTAAAAAAAAAATTAAAAAAATAATATCTCTGTAAATTGATAAATGAAAAATTATTATTCCATACAGGAATTTTAATTACATGGCTTTTAAAAAAGAATCTTTTTTTTGGTAAAAAATTGTTACTGCCCACATTATTTTTAATAAGATGCGTCTAAATGAAAAGAACCCACCATATTAGAGTTAAAGTTTGTTTTAAGGAGGTTGAGATAGTCAGGGTAGAACATTATTGGTATATATTTGGTTTGTATTCACTATTTTACCAAACATTATTAAATCATCTACACTCATTTCCCCAAAAATTTAAAAGCACGAAGATGTAAAATGAAAAAAATAAACCAAATACTGCTTTGATTGACAAAAAATTTTGGGCAGTAAAGTAGCATATATATTTATACATAAAAAAAAAATCAATAATTATATACAGAAATAAAAAACAATATTAAATTTTTGTAAGTTATCAGAAAAGCTATACTGAGCCCAAGCAGAATTGTGTATAAAGTGAAAATAAACATCAAAAAAGGGAAAAAAAAAAAGGACATTAATAGAGTATGGGGGATCCCCCCCATCTGTATGGGAAAAGTTTAAACTTCTGACCATGCTTTTAAATTTTGGGGGGGTCAACCACCGCAGAACTAAGCAATCGCCATTCTTCTTGTAGAGTGCTTCAGCTCCCAAAAAAAGTGGCTGGAGGTGGAAATTAAAAATACAGCACGGCCGAGAGCCTTCCCCAAAAATTTTCACCGGGGTTAAAGTCAGACGAATATGGGACCCGGCCCAAAGGGAAAACCCTTCACTCTCCAGGTAGTCATCGACGATGTCAGGTCTATGGGGGGGCGTTATCCCATTAAAACAAAAAGTAGGGACAACTGCCGCAGCGTACAATCTCACAAGGGTTCTAGGATTATCTTTGATACCGGATAGCCGTCACAGAACCCCGTTTAAAGATTTTAGGTCGGTGCGGTATCCTAAAGAAAACCCTGCCCACACCATAATGCTTCCACCTCGGGAAAGCGTGATGTTTTGGGGCTGATTGCGTGTTCTTTTTTTACGCCATATCCTTTATACGCTTATCATCTGGCTCCAAAGCTCTTTAACCCCATTAGTAAACATGACATTGCCCCAGTCACAGACACAGTCCACCAACATGTTTCCGGGACCACTTTAATCCGGGCCCCTTTTTGATTGGACGGATAGAGGAAACACAAACTCGAGGTACCCGCATACAGTCCATTCATATGTAATCTTCGGGGGAGCTAATGATATAGCCCCACCAATGAAGGTTGTAAAAAAGATGTCACACGGGGAGGTCGCCCTGTAATTCCGTTTAGCTTTAATAGCAATATATCGATCTTCCGCGGGGTTGTAACCCTTTGGGGGAAACCCACGGGCCTTTGGACAACTGTCTTTTGGTTTGGGAAATTTTTTCCATAAACGTGAAATTGCAGAATGATGAACGCCGGGAAAAAAGGGGGGCAACATCTGTGATCGACTGTCTTGCTTCAATGCGTCCCACAAAACTCGCCAGCGCTCCCCGGGAAATTTTTATTGTTTTCTGGGAAATCATGCCCCGTATGTCTTTTAAAAAAAATTGTACAAAGGTTTTAAAAAACCTTCTATCAGCACTTACAATCAACTTCTCACCCCTTTATAAAGCTGGCTTCCTTTTTAAACTGCCCTTTTGCATTTTCTTTTACATGAAAAAACGATTTTGTTACCTAACATATTTGCATACTTCCATCTACTTCTGCAGGGAATTGCATCCTCTTCAATTCCCGATTGGCATCCGGAAATTTGCATTTTCCTCTCCGTGCTTAACTTTTTAAAAAAAGGGAAAAACGATAAAAACAAGTAAGATTCATTATCAATAAGGGTCAATTTTTAAAAAAAATGTATATAAAGGGTTTGCTAACCACTTCAGCAGGGCCACCCTGAGGTAATCCTTTTGATTTTTTATAAAGATTCTGATCAAATGCAATTAAATTTTCTTTTTAATACGAGGTTAACAAGAATATCAAATTTTTCTTTTTTTATCGAATTATTTAACCCCTATTTGTCATAAATTAACTGTAGAACCCTAATCATAATATCAATATCGATACTTAAAAAAGGGCCTCAAAGTCAAAACCGAGCATGGAAAAAAATTTAAAATTTTCCTTACTCACTCTTTGGGTATCTCTAAAACTATTTTTTAATTTTTTGCTGTGTTTTTTTAAGGGTTTTCAATTATATTTTGAAGAAGATATTGTAAGATCTTCCCAGACTTCGTGATATATGTATTGTACCCATTGATGATACTACGGAATTTTACAGGGCTTTTATGAAATTTCGGTGTTAAAACAATGCGTGGATATTTAATATTTTTTAGATGAATATTCAGTCTTTTGTACAAAGCCAAAAGACGATTATCATCTTCTCTATTACTATGAATTGATTTTTGAAATGCATTATTATTTAAAATGTGTTTGCTCAATATTTTACTATAAAAATAGTTACAGATTATGGCATAATTAGCAGAGACTTTATCAACATATGTAATCACGAAGTCTTTTTGGATATTTTCTATTGATGCTTTAAGATCTTTATACATAATTTCATTTTCAACACTAAAATCTAATTTTCCAATTTCATTTACATAGATCTAAATTGATTGAAAGCCCCCAATCAAAATATACTATACTACTATATATATACACACGTGGACTCTCGTTAATTCAAACCTTCGATAATAAAAAAGCCTCGCTCATTTGAAGAAAAGGCCCCTGAAAACTCTTTTTATATTTCGAACTAAAAACAATATGTTTTTCACTAATATTTGAAGTAAAATCTGTGGCTGGTCAGATTACAACACCCTTATTCGAAGTTATCTCATATAACTCCACAATTCGAATACTCACTATTATGTAGAGTCCTATAGCGAACAGTTTGGATCTTAAAGTTTTTGGGGTTGTATTGTTCTGCTTGTTGTGCCCGTCTCTGTAAGGTAGCCCTTTTGATGACCATCTGTCTGCCATCCATCCTTTATGTTTCCCGGTTCCTCAAGCAAAATGACACTTTTATTGCTTTCCTTCTTTAAGATCATTAAATATATTCCCAAGTATCTCAAATACTTGTATGATAAGATGTCCTCCGATTTGAAATATATAATATAGTGTTGTTTTCCTTAATACTAGGAAAAGTTTTGAAGTCTTTATCTTAAAGGCAACTGGGGAAAAAAAGGGGTCCCCCCCACACACACACACACACACACACACACACACACACACACACACACACACACACACACACACACACACACACACACACACACACACACACACACACACACACACACACAAAACACACACACACACACACACACACACACACACACACACACACACACACACACACACACACAACACACCACCAGCACGCCCCCAAAGCCCCAAAAAAAAAGAAATTTTTCATTGCTGTGATATTAAGAAAGTCAGAAATGTAAACAAAACTTAAATTAATGTTCTCTTACATTTTGATTTGAAAAAGTTTACGCAATGTTTTTATGAAGCAACAGTTTTTTTTCCCCAGTATGAAATTTTTTTATAAAATTTAAAAATGTAATTTTTTTGCAAAACTTTTTTTTCCCCTTTCTGTTTAACAAGTTAGCAATTTGGTAAAAAAAAATTATATATCTGCTTTTTCCCTTTTATTTGCAAATTTAAACATCCCAATAGGAACAAATGTATTTTCGAGAATTTTTCCCATTTATGATCAATTAATTTATAAAAACCCTTTGAAATTGTTTTTTCACCCTTTAAAACCTGTCATTATTATTTTAAAAATAACTGTTATTTCATTAAATAAAAAGTTATTTATAGAATAATAGTTATGTATAGAATAACTATTATTTCAAGAATAACTGGGTTTTTTCTTAAAATAACTAGGTTATGTATTAATTTATCACTATTTTATACTTTAATTTGGCTTGCAGGGATTTTATGAAAATAGTTATTCTATGAAATAATTAATTATACACTTTAACGGTAACATATATAAAGAACTGGAATTGGCAAGATTTTTCAAAGCAATATTCATCAAAAATCTTTTCTGCTAGCAAAGTACAAATTTTAGTTCCAGTCGTTAAGATTAGCTCGCAAACTCGGGCCCATTTGTTATTAACACAAATTGGGCGTTACGTAAAGTGGTGCCATTATCTACAGAGGTGTTATATTAAAGGGTAACTGCATATAAAATGCTGTCTTCCCTGCTTCATGGAGTAACTTGTTGAACTAATGGATTATGGAATGGCTCATTAGAGTTCTCAGCCTCCTCTGTTAACACTTGTCACACCTTCAAAGACCTTAAACCTAGACTTAAGTATGGTCACACACTTCAACGGAAGTGTAGGAATTTATTCAGAAGGGTAGGAAAGTCCTCACGCAATTGTCAGAGCGGATGAAAGTAAAGTAAATAGCAGCCAATTGGATAGTGGTAAGGGCTGAATTAAATAAATTATAGATGTATTGATATTTATGGCTCAACAAGGTCAACGAGGTAATGCTATTTAAATATGATTCTTGATATGAATACAGAACTGCTTTTATGTCATTCGGTGGACGGAAGATTTGATGGAAGCAGATGATGAAATTCCGTTAGTGAGGAACACTTAAGTATAAATAATATGAAAAAAAAAATAACGAATTTCAATACGTAAAGTAAAAAATATGTTGAAATTTCTGTTTATTAAACGTATTTAAGGTTACCAAGACATGCTCGAAAGAGTAAAATGCCAAAAGTAAGACTTTTTGTTTATGGGACATATATCTTTAAAAACTTCTAATAGAGATTAGATTTTTTTGTGATTTTGATAAAGATATTTTAACCATTATGTAGAAATAGAAAAATTATTTTTTACTTAAAATTTTTTTTTCTGTTTAATCTAAGTTGGACATAAATGTTGAGATCTCATAATACATGCTTATGTTTAGGTATCATTTTTTAAAAAGTATCTCTTAAATATGTAAAATATTTTTTGCATATATGAAAAACAATGAGCAAAATATAGTGAACCTATTGTTTTAGTAAAATATTCAGATAGTTTATTAAAAAGAAAATTATAAAACTTTGTAATTTTGAAAATTTTTATTTTTCCCTTTTATATAAACATAAAACTATTTTTTAAAAAACTGTGTACTACTTCGACTAAAATAGAATAGGTTTACTATGTACACAGGTATCGGGTACATAAGTAATAAAAATTTGGAACCCTGTAGTGTAAAAGTTTTTTTTTTTTTGAAAGTGTACCTAAAACGAAAAAATTATGCTTTGGAGAAAAAGTGAAAAAAACTAAACATTTGAAAGCGTTTGTTTACATTTTTGTCTCAATTATTTTGTTCATATTTTAAGGTTACTTTATCAACGAACATTTTAAGTGTTATACATTTTTAGAATCAGAAAAGTATGCGCTATTTTTCAATGTTAAAATTGAAAAATCGATTTGTTTGAATGTGTATAACGCCTTGGTTCCTTTAAAAGAAGAGAAAAGAAAGTCACTTTAAATTAAAAAAAAAGTTAAACAAAAATATCACTGACGGATATATAATGCGAACAAAAAGTATTTTATTGTTTAAGAGATCTGATTCCTCGATAAGTAATGAAACGTAATAGAGTCGCATGAAAACTATAAACGCGTGTTTCCTGCCAATCATTTCATAAATTTGAGTGACATCACAGTCACGTGATCAATGTAGTCGCGTGTTTCCCGCCAACTAGCCAATTATTTGAACATCTTTACCAAATAAGTCAGACTTGAAATTTTTTAAAAAGTTTTACAAGTAGAACATGTAAAGGTCTAATGTTAATTTTGAGTTCAATGGAGAACATGTGATTATATTTATCATGTGACCTTCATGAGTCCATTAGATCAGAAAAAGAAATACAATACTTTTCTAAAATTTAGATAAAATTTCAAATTTGATAATTGGGCAAACAAGATCAAGTATTAAGATTATCTAAGAAGTTTTCCAGCAGTAAAAAATACATATATCATGCGAGTATTTTTAAATAAAGTGCATTATATTTTCTTATCTGCATTGTTATTGTTGACAATTATGTATTTTTCGAAAGAAAGTTTCCGAAAAAAGCAAAATTTGGCAACTGCGAAGCACATGAACTGATCGGCTGGTAACACGTTGTTGTTGTTTCTTATACCAGATGATGTAGCCTATTTACACCATCCGCATAAGACCGAAAATCACCGAAAAATCTAAGAATAAAGATTCCCTAAAACCTCATCAATAGTAAATTTCAAGAAATTAAGAATGTTACCAGGGGGTACCTCATCAGTCTTGCACCAATGACACTCTTGAAAGACTTTAATGTCCTGTTGAAAAGTAAGAGACTTGAAGTGCCCACTAAAAAAAACGTGATAGTGCTGATTTCCAGGAATATTGAGCGGGTGATACCAAAGAGGTCTTTTCCTAAAATACTAAAGGTGAGCAGGCGGTATTCTTTAAAGTGTGTTCAATTCCATCCTTTTAATGAAGGAGAGTTCAGTAAAAGTTAGACAAGCGTTTCCTTGCAAGATGTTAACAGCGAAAGGCTTGGTCAAAACCGTCGGCTATCTCGTCATCATTCAACCTTTGAAAGTATATAGAGTGTCTGGAAAAAGTCGAACCACAAGATCCAGAATATTTAGGCTTGCCATATCCCCTACAGTTGCTCAAAAAGGTGCTGTAAAGAGAAGCATGACTGTAAAAATCCAAATGTCCCTGAAGACAAGTTCAGAAGCTGTGTCAGTGAATTGCAATCCCTTGTAAATTGCAATAAGTTCAGACCTGAATCAGAACAGTAGTTATTATTTCTAATCTTTAAGTCAAATGTACCATAATGTGTCTCAATATGCACGCCACTTCCATTAATATTGTCACCCAGGATGCCATCAGTATGGATTTTTAATGCCGATTGAGGGATGCCATGAATTGTCTCCAGAGCCATGTGTCTCGTAAATTCTGGTAGATCTGACCTTTTACACACACCCTGGTCAATAGCTAGTCTTGAAATGGATTTGATCAGAGTAGAACTCAAAATAGGAAAAGAGTTTTAAGGAGTGATATTCCACATTACCAGAAAACAGGCCTATATCTCCAGACAAGGAAAAAGGGCTATGGTAACACGTTACTGCCTTTATCATGTGACTAATGACGTCACGTGGCAGTTATCTTGTGACTATAACGTCACATGAATTTAGTCCATCAAACTAATAAGAAATACCGAGACTAACTTAGTAATTAAACACTAGTTAATTGATTAAACTAATAAAAAATACAGAAATTCTGATTTAGTATTTAAGCAAATAAAATTCCTCGATTCAAATACATTATGATAAAAGTTGTGAGTTTTCTCTGTATCAAAAAAGTTTTCCTGATAACAAGGATAGTGAATTAAGTCTCCATAGAATATTTTCGAAGATAAATTCCCGAAACTTACACCATATGACATACATCAACTAATCAATCTTTCTAACTAAACCATCTCTGCTCTTTTTTCGAAAACAAATCCAGTTAAAACCTGAGTAAAACTCTAATCCATTTAATTTTTCCTTCCTGACTCTTCTTATCCAAACCTCGCTACCAAAGTTAACAAAAGCAACGGAATGACAAATGTCTGCTTTGATTTTGGTAAAAAAATTATACTTTGAGAAACAACTGAAAAGAGCGCATTGTGGTAAAATTTATCCGTGGTATATCAAGACAAACTGATGATTTTGTCATTGTGTCCTACTGAGAAAATATATTGGGCTTTAAATCTTTGAATTTGACATACCTCTTAGAACATTGGCCACGCCAAGTATTCCCCTACCAATCGAACAGATTGAAAAGTATCATTATTTCTGCGATACGGATGAGATATTCCGAAAGTACCGCCAATATTTCATCGTTACATTCCAAATCTAACTTCTCTTTTTGTTTGATTTCTGGGCGAACTCCAGGAATTGAAAATTTATGCTAGATTAACTTTTCAAAGCTGCATGATAAGCAAATGCTGTGTTTTTCAGCGTTGTTTTAATTTTGAAAATGAAAGATGAAGTGTTTGAGAAAATTATGTTTCGTTTTAAAACAGGACTCTTCTGTCCTTGGTAATTTTGCGTATTATTTTCTGAAGAAGAATATAAAGAGGATTTGAAGAAAAATCAAACACTCATGTTTATCGATCATATTTATGTTTTTTCCTTGAAATCAAGATAATCTTACTTTGATTCTATTTTCATGTGAACACTAGAAAGACTGAAACTTAGTATACACCCATATTGCCCAAAAGCAGTCAAACTGACTGCATTGTGAAAGAATAACTAACATGTAAAGAAATATTTTTAAAATTAATTTTTAATATTTTTGATATTATTTACAGTCGTTTAACAAGTTATAGGTAAATATTACCAATAAAAAAATTTACTTCACTTGGGAAAAAGTACGGGATTGGTCAAAGCCATCAAGTTGGAAGGACAGAAGACTGTAACAGCAAACTGGTATACCACTAAATGTCTTCCAAAAATCCTCCAAGAAGTTAATGTTAGGGTACTAATGCTTCACCATGGCAGTGCATCTTCCCATACAGTCGGATTAACAGTTGAGTTTCTTAAACAAAAACGAATTAAAGTAATAGAACATCCACCGTATTCTCCAGAACTAGCTATGTGCGACTTTTGGTTATTTTTTAACCTAAAAAAAGAACTTAAATAAACCTTGTTTTCTTTCAGAAGAGATTGATGTGGCTATAAAGGCACTTTTGTATTAATTCCAAGAAATGAATGGTTTGAAGCATTTAATCTATGGAAAAATTCGTCTACAAAAGTGCATTGAAGCTGGAGGAGACTACTTTGAACACTCCTAAAATTTTGTAAGTATAACTTTAAAAATCTAGGTGTATTTCAAAAATTTCAGATTGACCCTCGTATTCCCGTTGGAATTTACCACCCCTTGTTCAAAACAAGTCTCAGTCTTTTCTAATCGATTACGTCTCTTTCGTAATACATCAAAAAAGATGAAAAACCAATGAGAACTCACATTTTTTTTTGTTTGTATATAGTGTTTTTACGCCAATAAAACCTTCTTGGTAAGATTTGCACCGGCGAAACGGAAAAGTAGAGAGAAATGTAAATTTTGAGTTACTTCTATTTTTTCATCTGTTTATATAAGAAGAAAATGAAAACGAACTATTTTTCAGAATAAGAGGAAATAATAAATTCTACCTCGAACTAAAATTATAATCTATTTACTTTTTATACGAGATACGCACATGCTTATATTTTTAATCTGATACCATTTAAAAACAGTTTTAGCCATTTTTATATTATCTGAATAATTCTGACTGGGCGAGTTATTTAGCAAATAATTTTACGAATTCGTATTCAAAATACGTTGTCAATAGTTCCATAACTTGCATAGGAAAGAAAAAAAAAACATCATTCATGCAAACGATAAACAAATACGATACGATTTAATTAATTTTTATCAAAGTATTCACTCAAAGGAAATCACGCGAATGTTTGTACTGGTTTTGTTTTTAAGAGCTATGCAAGCCATTTTTATCTATTTAAGAAATTAGTATTCGTTTACATTCACTGATAGCTGAAACTAATATAATTGTTTTCCCAGCCATCTAAAGTCCTGTATAGGATATTACCAGATTTTATCTCTTAATTCTTAAGTGGTTTTTATGACGACTCAGATCAGTTATCAAAAGAAATATGAACCTTTTTTTTTCTTTCTGAAAAAGCTGATTCTATAATTCAGAATTTAGCTATCGTCGAGGATACTCGAGTTGAATGCCAAACTGCCTGAAATACTTAAGATGTTTTTTTTTCTTTGTATTCTTAAAGTATAAAACAAAACAAAATATTTGTTATTTAATTGGGAATTTTTTGTGAAAAAATCATACAAAAATAACTGCATGATATCTAGTTTTCGAAAGATACATATATAAATAAGATTTTATCGGGGAAAAATTCGTTTTTGTTTACCTAAGTTAATTTCGAATTAAATCCCTAATAAACGCGCGCACGCTCCCACCCGTCCATGGGCTAAGAAGTCGTCGTACACACTGATGCTACAGCATAAGCCCTTCCATTTTAAGAGACACTCCCTCCCCCCTAATCCTTATTAAATATTCCTCAAAATGCAAATTAAAACCCACAATAGACCCGAAAGTGAAACTGGAAAATTTCTTTCAATCAGGCCACTTAGCTCAGTGATTATGGCCATCTCTTTTCATGTCTGAATCTTTCACCCATTACAGCATGCAAAAGCCAGGAAACTCCGAGATGCAAGGACTCGGTATTCAACGCGGGGATATAATACGGTCATTTATATTCCATAATGATCGATCGTGTCAAATACAGTTCCCTTCCTCCATCCGTTTCGGTACTCGGATTTTACACTGTAGGGGCGGTACCAGGACGATGGAGTGAAGAATAGTACAGGAGGGACGTTTTGAAATAAGGGTGGATATTTGTCCGCGTGTAGATGAACACAAAGCTCTGGAAAGAAGCGTAGACTGCGTAATTTTTCAGTGCGCTTTAGTAGCCGTTCATTTCGCTTCCAGATGGAAATTTATAATTATAATGCAATTTTCTTTTATAAAGCTTTTTGGAAAAATCATTCATTAGTCTTCGAGAGATTTTTCCATATAATTATATTCATCCATATTATAATCACAATGTAGAAGTTCTATTTATATAAAACCTTACTGATCTTAAATGTCGCGAGAACTGTTTCCTCTAGTTCTTATTGATTTATCATTAAAATGTTAGCGTAATTTTTCAATTAAAAATATTAGCTGTTTTTCAGAGGATTGTTAACATATCGATATAATATTAAAGTGCATGCGTGTAAGAAATGCAAAAGAGAACTCTAAAAGTTTTCAAATTATCTCGCTCTCTCACTCTTATATACACGGTGATCATGATTAAAGTTAAAGATTTAAAATTTTGTAAAAAAGAAACATTGATCAGAATGACATTTAATTTGAACGGAATATTATTGAAGAAGGGGGAAATTGTATGGCATAAGAAAGAAATTCCAAATTTTAGCAACAGATGATGCTGTAAGCATCAAAATTTAAAAGGGTTCGTTTAGAAATGACAGCGAATTTTGAAACAACAGCTAAGGTGTAAATTCTGTTCAGGTGTGATACTGTTAGTTACATAAGCCCTCCCACCACGGCAAGACCATATCACATCCAATGAGAAAAATCGGTTTTTAACTGTCTTGAGGCCAAAACCCGCTTAAAAAGGGTACATCAAATTGGTTTTTAACTTTCACGAGTCTGGTTCAAATGTTGAATAGGCTATCCACTGTTATCTGTAACCAGTTTAATTCGAGGAGCAGCTTATTCCGCAACTGATCGAAGTGTCTCCAAGATCACGTTCAGAATGTGTTGCGCAATATGTGACTTCAATTCAGCTAAGTACACAATCGGAGCACTGAACACAATATATTTAAGATAGCCCCACAGCCAGAAGTCACACGGATCAAGACCAGGCAATCGGAGTGGCCAGGCTGTAGAGAAATGGTGGCTGATAACTCTAGCATTTCCAAAATGCCCCTTTAGCTGCTACTTCACTGGATTTGTAATGTGCAGAGGAGCACCATCTTGCATAAAAATGATTCTATCCACACAACCACGCTGTTGAAGATCTGGAATGACGTAGTTGCGCAAAAGACACTCAGAGTGCTGACCAGTGAAAGTAATGGTAACAGGACCAAAAGCACCCGTCACCCCCAAAAAAGTATGGCCCTATGATAAATGATGCCGTAAACCCGCACCGTACAGTGACCTTTGCAAGATGTACTAGTTAAGTTGCGAGTGGATACTCTGTTGCCTGTATTCGGCAATTCTGTGTATTGACATATCCTGTCAGATGGAAATGGGCTTCGTCTGACCTCATTTTACACGGCTATTCATTGTCCACTTCCAAGTGAGCAAGAAATTCTAAGGCAAAAGTCTCTCTTGCTGGCAGGTCAGAAGGAAGTACCTTCTGCACACGGCTAATTTTGTATGGATAGCAATGCAGGTTGTTTCGTAGAATTTTATGTACCGTACTCAAAGACCTGTCCAGTGTTCTGACGCATTCCGAGCACTACCCAGTTGTAAACCACCCCTCTACTCCTCCTGCAATGCCACTTCTTCAATTACCGTCGAATTAAATTTTTTCCTTCCTCTGACAGATTGCACATGAAGAGAATCTGTTTCTTCAAGCTTTTGAATAATTTTCTCCAGACCCTGGATAGTCATCAGACCAACGTCTTTTTTCATACTATTAAATGTCCGGAGCTTCTGCAGAGCTATTGGTGCATCATTCTTGCAAAAAAGCTTTACAAGCAGAGCGCGGTCATTCAATGAAACAGTCATGGCGAAATTCTCAGACGTTAAATGAGGAAAAGTCGTGTATCTGGCGTTTTTTTAACTACTGAAATGAGTCGGGCGCATGACAGGTATTTTCATTTACATATTCTGCCGCTTACACGCGCCATCTGTTAATAAAATTTGGAATTACTTTTTTCCTTATGCCATACGTTTTCCCCCTTTTTCAAAAAAATTCTGATGAAATTTGACATCATACTGATCAGTGGTTCTTTTTTTGAAACTTTAATTATAGTGACCATGTATATATCCGTATTCTCGCAAAAATTGTAGTTCAGGAGAAACAGTTTATTTAAAGTTTTCCGTTAGCTATGCGCATGCGATTTTAATCTTTTAACTTTTGGGTATATTTAATAGAATTTTTTTCTAAAAGAAGACAAAAAGTCTAATAAAGTTTTCAGAATCCAAGTTTCCGTATAGTTCGTAAAGTTGATATTCATTTATTGGGATGCCTGGACGTATTCGATCACCATGCAGGAAGTTTGCCCACCACGTGGTGAAACATAATTCGTCGATCAAGTATGATGTATTCGAATTTCTTTCCCTGCTTCTTTTCCGAACAAACAAAAAATGGTGCAGTTAGTACGACTACCACAGATAGTTTACAAGATAATAAATGAATGAAAAAATACGTTAGAGAGAGAGAGGACCCTCCAACCCAGAAATATGTAAAATTTTCGCCATTGGTGGTAATTTAATCGGAAAATATTCCAAACGTTTTGCTCCCTTGGCAACATTTTTGCCTTTATAGCGACATGTACAAAAACTACAGGAACTTCAAGGACTTGTTTTTTTAATGCAGATTCCATTTTAAGTTTCAAATTGTTGGTAAATTTTTAAGGAAAAAACATACTTTCGACTTATATTACGAAATATATGGTATTCGAATATAGTATATGCCGTCATGCCAACAAATTTCTCAAGCCTTAAAATTAAAAAAAAAAAAATGTTATGTTCTTCTTATCAATAGACGAATGCAATTTTAAATATTTTAATTTATTGTAGTAATAATACTTGATAGGTAATGTATGTTTATAGTAGATAAAAAGATATGGCTCAAAAAAGTATATCTGTCTTACAAAATTTATGAAATGCAATTTGGAGATTGTATCAAAAAATACAAAAATTGTTGCTAAAACTTTTCCAATTTTTACTGTCCAGTTTTGACCATCGATTATTATTTTTCATTTTGTTTTTGAAAGTGACAAAATGAAAAATACTGAATATGGATTTATGAGATCATTTACGATAGTCGGAAATCGTACGGATTTATAGATGGGAGATAAATGTGACGCCAAAGTAATATTATCTTTCTAATTTTTTCGAAGAATTTTGAGACGAATCTTTTAAAAAAAAAGGTTATCTGTATTCTTAAGTTTTATGTTATATTGGATAAGATGACACAATCTATAAGGGCGTAAGAATAAAAAGGATTCAGACGAAGGATGAGTTTTTAAAGAATAACCAAAATGATTTAGAACAACTTCTATGAGTTTTATTTCGGTAATCTGTCAAAAGTTATATATGACAAAAAACATTGTTTACTTTTTACCTTAGGAACATGTACACAAACACGTTTGTATGAATTATTTATTTCATTGATTTATTTGCTATTCACGCAGAGACGTCTTAAGGCATGGGTCAACTCGTTTCGGGCCCAGGGCTTCGTTTCGTTCTGGATTAATTCTTAACCCTCCAAGCGGTCTGCACGTAAAATTCCGCCATTCCAGAGATCCTTTTTCTGCCTTCAAGCAAGATTCCCAAAAGCGGCCGAGCCGCATTCTTAAAAATACGGCTCAACCGCTTTTGAGAACCCCACCTGAAAGCAAAAAAATATGTGCGGTGCATTTTTGAAGCATCTCCAGAATGTCAAGACTTTAAGTGCAGACCTCTTAGAGGGTTAATAAAATCATGTGATCTGGATAATTTTAATGGTCAAATATTATTCCCGTACATATTCCTGGAATTGCAAACTGCATCTCAACAGGCAAAAGTGGCAAGACTGTATTATTATGTGATGACCGTTGTCCACGTCTAGGCCTAGGCCTAATGTCATAAACAATCATTTAACTTATTTAGTCGAAATACGGTCATCGTTCAAGCCGGCTTGTGCCTAGGATTTTGAAATTGTGAGACATGCACATTTATTTGTTTCAAATTATTGTTTGAATGAGTATTTGACAAAATGCATAATACTGTCTACTTTTAAAGATCTCACGTAAGACTTACTTTTGCATAAGGGTCTAAGATCTCAAAAGATTTCTCTGGGCCCGTGACCTCAAAATGTCTTAAGACGTCTCTGTATGATACGCAGCAGATATACTATGTAGCTACAGTAATTCTCGCCTAAAAACTAAATCAAAATAAAATTGTTATTTTGTTGTAAGTTTAAATATATTTTTTCAGCGAAATATTTTTCAGTGAATATTTGTAGTAATTATTACAAGGTATAATGCAACAGTGAAGCCCAGTAGCTCAGTGGTAGCGTATCGTGCTTAAACGACATAGGTCCGGGGTTCAAACCCCGGGCTGGATAAGGTCGACTCAGCCTTTTATTCCTTCAGCGAGTCGATAAAAGAGTACCAAGTTTGCTTGGGAACTAAACACTGACGGTTTTCGCGTCAAATTGACCACCTGACCGGAACGTCTGCTCATTGATCTCAGCACCCAAGGTCACATATACTGAGATTGGAACAGTAGGTCTTCGCCCTCATGGGCTGTTACGCTACTGAGTTAAGTTTAATGCAGCAGTGTTTGAGGAGGAGAAAAGTGTCTCACTCATTTCGTGACAACCGACTAGCCGTTGTTGGTATTTGGGGGTTCGAGTTAAGATCAGCCATGACAAATTTTAAATTCAAATTTATTATCTTTTTGACTTAAGCCACATAACTAAATGCACTATGTAACTAATTAGAAGAGTATTCACACGGCTTAAGTCTACCCAACATATAAGTATAATTTACTCCACTTACTCTTCTTACTCTTCTCTCTATACTTCTAGGCTAGAATTCATTGTAAATCTCTTACTTGTACGACTTCCGGTCGTAGTTCTTAAGCTCAATTTTATAACTTATTTTCCAATTACCAATAATCGAACATCCAGCCACTATCCGTCGACTAACATCATGTACCTAAATGTCAACACTTAAATAGAACTACTCATATGCCTAAATAACGTCATCTTATCCGGGAGAAAGTTTTCAATAGAACATACAGTTAAAAAGAACAATTTCACTTCAAGAGAATTAGCTGAAGGCTCGCAGATAGACATGTTACAACTTATTCACTCATTATGAGAACTCCGGTACAATTAGGACCAGACTTGAAAGTTGTCAAGTGTGTTTCTTTTGTTGAGTAAAGATCCCTTAAGAATAGGTTTTGCCGAAATAGACTCCCAAGGGGAGTTATGAGGTGTTATAGATTAATATATACCCGTTTTTGATCTATTAGACCTACAGAGTTGAAATTTGACAGAAGTGGGTTTTTTTTTGTGGAGAGGAGATTCGCTATGAACAGATTTTGTAGAAATCGATTTTCAAGGAAGGAGGGGGCTGTAAGTGTATTATAGACAAAAAGTTTCATTCTTGAACTATTAGCATACAGACTTTAAATTTAGAGAGTATCTTTCTATTGTTGAATGGAAATTCCACAAGAACGGCCTTTGAGGAAATCGATTCCTAAGGAGGGACAGGGTTATTACGGGGGCATTATAAATAAAAATTCTTGTTTTTGAAGTACAGTGAAAATGAGAGATTTAATACCAAACTGAGGGGACTGAACTACTATTCGTGTTTAAAGAATTTCATGTTAAAGCATATATTCAACAAAAAAGTTTATTCGAGAATGTATGCATGTATTTAATAAAAATCAATGGAACAGAAGCATTTACAAGAACGTAATGAAATTTAATACAAAACTTTCAAGTCTTTTGAAAACAAAACAATTATTGTTTTTTTGGAAAATAATCTAATATTTTTCTTTGAGCTCTCTTTTTTAGCAAGAATTGTCAACAAATTATTCGATGTCATCCATTTTGTTGTTTGTTTCACCATTGGGATGTGCATTTAAATAATTGCATAGCTTTTATGTTGATGTATGTTGATGTTCCTCATTTCGGATGACGTAGGAACAGGAGCTGCATTACTCATTTCATTTTCGTCGTCTGAATCTGCATCGAAGACATTTTTTGAGCTTTGAACAAACTCCAAAATGTCTTTGTTCGCCATAATTAAGGCCGTACACACATTACCATCATCTACTGTAAGGAATTTTTCCGATGATACGGTGGGAGAGTCATAATACATAAACTTTTGTAACGGCTCTATCCGCGTACTTCCGAATAATAAGTCCTCTTGGGAAATCTTTAGTCTTTTAAAGCTATTTTATTTGCAACGAATCCTCTGAAGAAGAGAACGTGATTATTTAAATTAGGTCTATTATATATAGTCTAGTACTCCTGGAGGTCCGGACCATGCCCCCCAAAGCCATTGATTTTTTTTCCAATTGATTGTAATTCTTAGTAAATAGTACGTAAAATTTAATTAAATATTTGATATTTGTGTTTTTTTTATTAATTACTGCTAATTATTTACTCAATAATTAGTTTTTTGCTGTTTTTTGTTCCTGAAAATCGTCAAAATCAAAAGAAGCATGATACAAGAAGGGTGGCATTGGACCATTACTTTAATGTCAACACATGGTTCTAATATCAAGAAATCGACATTTAAACCACTCGATATCTAGGTACCTCGGGTCAGCTGCTATTAATAGGCCCAACGTCTGGTCGGCGTCACGCATTTGTCCCATGGTTGACCCTACCTGAAGGAACCCTGTTACAAATTAACTTTTTGAATTTTGCCCTTGTCCATTTTAGGCGAACATCTAAAAAATATTACCTTCACACATAAATAAATTCGTTATGCGTAACTATACGCTGTTTCAGCCCTTGCATACGAGGACGCATAGGTCCATCTTTAAATTTTAAGTATTTTTTATTTATATGTTTTACTTCGGCCGGCATTAAAATATTCTTAACATCTTGAAATTTGAGAATGTGTTTTGTTTTTCTCAAAAATTACAATTTAAATAGCCAATAGACACTTATTTTTAAGCATGGCAAATATATTCGTCATGACAAAAAATCCTGCAACTTCTCCATAACGAGTATACTTGTCAATCATAGTTAACTGGTTAAGAGTCGGCTCAGTTTCATTATCCTTCTTCTTCCAGAAGGGGAATCTTTTCGCGATAACCGATTATTGCTTCGTGTTAAGATAAAAAAATGCATGAAAATACATAGTAGTTTGTCGGGACCATTGTATTATTTCGTATTAATCAACATTTCGTCTTAGGCGTCATCGCGTTAAACGTATTTCACTGTAATATGCACATAATTTGCATAGTTTAAGGTATTCGACTACGTTCGGAACCGTGATTTTGTAAAAGCGTATAAATGGATAATATTTATGATATTTAGTGGCACTTAGATTAGAAAATGTACATAAAATTGTTTTAAGAATAGTATTACAATAAAAAATTATTTAAGTACACTATTTTGACAAAAAATGAATATAGAATGACCCATTTTCAAAATATTCTCCTTTTGTGAATAATGTTTCTATTATAATAATATTTCACCTGTGTATAGCTCAGACCTCTGTACAGAGGATCAACTAGAATTTTTGAAATATATAACTAAG
Source organism: Trichonephila inaurata madagascariensis (assembly GCA_019973955.1). Lineage (NCBI taxonomy): Eukaryota > Metazoa > Arthropoda > Arachnida > Araneae > Nephilidae > Trichonephila > Trichonephila inaurata. The sequence continues at coordinate 61,996 of BMAV01023392.1, read as the reverse complement.
AAGTGGGTTTATCCATGTTTAACGACATCAGAGGAGAGAAATTTTAAGAAAAAAAAACACCGATCATTATTTCAATGGGTTGTAACTCTGAAAATAATGTGAATTTTTCAAACATCATAGTTGAGCCTCTGTAAAGAGGTCTGATCTATATGCAGGCAAAATATTATTATAATAGAAGCATTTTCCACAAAAGAAGAACATTTTGAAAAAAGGTTATTCTAAGTTAATTTTTTTGCCGAAATATTGCATTTAAATAATTTTTTTTGTCAAAATGTCCTTAAAACAATTTCATACATATATTATAATCTAAGTGACACTAAATATCACGAAAATGATCCATGTATGCGCTTTTTTTAAAATCACGGTTCCGAACGTAGTTGGATACCTTAATAAAGTTTGAGATTTCTTACATTTTATAAATATTCTTTTAAATCCCAAATGCACATATTCCTAAAAATAAGTAAACTATCTTGATTTTTTTCAAGCAAATGAATAACTTGTATTGAGGGATTAGTTAGAGAACATTAAAACCTGTACTTATTTTTCTCGCATCTTCCCGACACGCACATTTATCAGAAGAGATTAATGGACTAACTCATTCGGTATGATCTAATAAAGTTCTAATAATATGAGAAACAAAAAATTTGTATCTTAATGAAACTTTTCAAAGAAACAAATCGCCCCTAGTTATGCACTGATGGGCCAGCATTTTGATTTGCATAAAAGTCCCAAACCATTGATTACCGTCAAGCTCATAAAAACAGAAAAAAAAGTAACTAAAACCCATCGGCTTAAAATTAAAGCGAGAGAGCAAATTTCATGGATTCGCTTAATTTATTTTTATGGAGTCATTAAAGTTTCTCATCGAGTTAAGCTCAAATGTTGACGGAAAATTTCATTTAAATGTAAAGTTCTCAGCAATATCTTATTTGGACTTTTTTTTCCTCGCCGAGATTTTATCTGGAGAACACATTAGCATTTAAATAAACTTAACTATTAAGAGAAAAGCAGAGAGATTAATCAATCACACTGCAGACTAACGGTGAAACGTGTTAATGTCATGCAAAATTTTTTGACAGTTGAGTAGCTTGATTTTCTTTAATGGATTTGTTGATGTGCGTGGTTTTTTCTCAGTTTGTTGAATTATTCTCGGAATTTGTAGTGATATATGAACAATACGTATATTAGGTGTTTTAAAAACTTATTCTAAAAATGTTTTTTAAAATAGAAAAAAAAGAAATAACACTTCTATCTGTCTATCTATCTAAGGAAATGTCGCAGAAAGTGACAACCAAAGATGGCCCGCTATATGTGTGCAGGATGTGATGTCCCCTTGTGCATTGCAACATACCTCTCCTCTTTTCATGGCAAATAATCACCATTAAATTTAATTTTCTTTATGACGGTGAAGGGTTCCTCGGGAAGTATTCTTCCCATCCCTAAAATTTAAATGTAAACAGAAAATTTGGCAACATATAATATACAGTCGGACCTCTATTTATCGAAGTCACTAAATCCCGCAAAAAAGTTCGTTATATGGAAAATTCGCTATATAGAGGTTCACCTTTCAATATACTTTATAAAACACATAAAACAAATTTTAAACTCATGAATACTATATGCAATGAAAAGATAATTATTCACACCTTTTTGTAAATTAATATCGATTTCTTTATATACTTATATATTTTACCCATAAAAAAAAAACTGAAGGGGAAATAAGAAAAAAGAATGTCGAGGGGAATACACACTGTATTTTTCAGAAAATAATTTTATATTAAAATTAATAAATTTTAAGGATATTTTCTAATTTAAGGTACGCAAGTAATTTTCAACATACATTATTTTATAGCTAAACCACTGAAACGTATTAAAAGAGAGAATAGCTTCAGATGTCCAGAAATACTTTAAAAATAGGAAGAAGAAAAAAACTGAATCGAAAGAGAAAAAGTTCGTTATATAGAAAATACACTTCGCTATAGGTAGGTTATTTTACGAAGAAAATCGTGAAATGTTTTTCTTCGTTCCAGAAAAAAGTTCACTATATAGAAAAATTCGCAATATAGAGGTTCGTAATATGGAGGTTCGACTGTATTTCCTTAAATGCTATTGTTTAATTGTTAATAAAAAAACTGCGAGAGATTCAAAAGAGAAATAAATGGCCCAAAAAAAGGGTTAAAGACGGAAAAGCGAAATTCATTTTTTTTTTTTAAAAAAAAAGCAAAAATATGATAGCATGAAGAACTTGGATGCTTTTAATTTTAGCGAAATCTCATAAAAAAGTTTGACGCAACCTGGAGATTACAGGTGTAGATTGGGTAATTGAAAAAACAGAAGTTGGTATAAAAATAATTATTTATTTCGGACTATCACTTCATGATCAATTCAATAACCTTGAAAGAAATCTCAATTAAATTCTTAATCTAACTTATAAGATTATACTATGCACACTTATATCTTTCCTTGGAGATCCCTTGTCAGATCTTTCCTAAACTGCTACAGTCTTCTTCAAAACAGTTTCTCAATTATTTCTACTTCTCAGAATGGCAGTTATAACTCGAATAATAACTTGAAGACGAACAACTCACTACTACGATAAACGACTAGATACCCATGAACCACGATTAATTTTAACACACGCCTTGCCAGGGTTTATTTAGTATTTACATTAGCATTAAATCAAGTCATATCTACGGAAGGAGGTTTTAAAGCAAAACCATATTTAAAGAAGAATTTCCCCAAGGGGAATTTCCGTGGTTGAAAGACCACGATTAGAACCTATCACAAGTTTACTTTTCAATTCTTACTATTATTTCACTCCCTCCCTCTATCTATCTATTTAATTATATATATATATATATATCTTGTTCAAATTTTCAATCGTTCATCAAATACTTTCTATTCATCCATTTAAGTTCAAATACATTTTTTTATTCTTGTATTTGATGATGTTAATATAGTTTTCTCAAATATTATTTCATTAATTAAATTTATTTTTAATTTTAACTTTATTCTGCGTTATTTCTGATGAAGTTAGATTTAGCACCAATAGTTGGCACCAGTAAGTTTTTCCAATGAATTTTTGCTTAGCTTCAAATACATTTTTTTAGACGACTTGTAGTGGATGACACTTGTTGTTCATACAGTTTTTTCAAATACTAATTCATTAATTAAATTTAATTAACTAAAATATAATTTTTCTTTGTTGTCCTAAGTAGGAATTGACTTAAAATTTTTTTATATTATCTGTTATATTAATTTTACTAAAATTTTATTTTTGAGAATTTCTCTCTTTTAGTTCCTTAACAGAGGAAGGACACTGCAAATTTTACAATATTGGATTTTAGCTTTATTTCGCAATTTGCTTTATTTACTCCCCCCTTTTGTTAAGAAACGCTATGTTGCCAACAAGGAAAAAAACTTTCAGAAATAAAATACAAAATAAACTTTTTCTTCATGGGAGAAATTTGAACTGTTTTGATACATAGAGAGAAGAAAACTAAAAAAGGAAACAGAATGAGAAGGCCAGCAATGTGTTGAGATAACTGAGAAACGAAACTTTCTTTAAGAGGTATTGATAAATGTATTTTTCAATCGATTTACCCTTAAAAATAGCTAACAGCGCGAGCAAACTTAAGTGATTTTGAAAAGAACACACGTGTTACGAAGGAGGAATTTTTCTCCATAGAAACAAAACTTCTCTCTGAGTGTTCTTTTTTCAAAAGTTTTATTTAAAGCAACTTTGTGTAAAATTTCAACAAAAGAAAAAATGTGTTTTTTCTTTTATTTTCAAAGTAAATAGCTTCTTTCTCTTAACCTTTTTCTGCTTCTCTTTGCTATCATTGAGTTCAAAAGAACTCCTAACACATTTACAATTGCATTTACAGCTTTAGATTTTTCTTTTGAATTTATATACTTGTAACAGCTGTTTATGTTTGATAATGTTCCATCGAATTTTATAGTACTTTTTTTTCTCGAAGATTCCGCGAATAAAATGATTTAAAACTCCTAAATAGTTTAGTAAAATCTGAAATTTTTAATATCATAAATCAATTTTTCATATTTGAAATAATTAAAATATACAAGCACACCACACAGATTAACGGAATATAATATCAACGCATTTCTTATAAATCAATTAGACACGAGTATTTTACTCTAATTTTCGCTAAAAATTCTTATAAATCAAAGTATTGCTATACAAAAGGGTTAGATCGAAAATTTTTTGTTCAGAATTTCAAAACTTACCTAAGCTGTAACTGTCTGGTACATAGATGAAGGAAAAAATAAAATTAAAGATAACATTTCGTGTTAAGTACTGGCACAAGGAGAATGAAATTTAGGTATAGGAGCTTTTTTTTTATAATATGGTAAAAAGTCAAAACAATCATTGTGAAGTTTGTGACATCTCTCGCGTTCTTCTTCTAACATAACTCCTAAGTTCTTTGACGGCCACGATTAATGGCAAAACTTTTCCAACCCAATACCAAGAAGAGAAACGGATCGAATATGCAAATGAGATATACTTTAAAAGGATAGAAGGTTTGGTGAGATATAACGGCAAGCCTAGAGATAACTTAGTGCGAAATTGTTTGGAATAAAGGTTAGACGTCCTACAGCTTTGGAAGAAGGATACGCTCATTGCCTTAAAATATAATAAGGATTAAGAAAGCATGAGTCTTCTCATCTAAAATTAACATAATAGGAATTTCTTCAACCTAGGAAGGAAGGTGACTCTATAAAAGGTAATATTTTGTATAGGAAGTTAGATTAGACAGTTAAATTAATATAATTAAGATAAATGTTCTAGTTGCACGATCTGACTTGAATTTAAAGTTTAATTGTTGGCTGATTCTCACTTTAAGAAAGTTGTTAATTAGAATTAAGTAATTTAAGTTAT
>BMAV01023392.1:32840-56996 GCA_019973955.1 Trichonephila inaurata madagascariensis | reverse complement strand
AATTGTTTGGAATAAAGGTTAGACGTCCTACAGCTTTGGAAGAAGGATACGCTCATTGCCTTAAAATATAATAAGGATTAAGAAAGCATGAGTCTTCTCATCTAAAATTAACATAATAGGAATTTCTTCAACCTAGGAAGGAAGGTGACTATATAAAAGGTAATATTTTGTATAGGAAGTTAGATTAGACAGTTAAATTAATATAATTAAGATAAATGTTCTAGTTGCACGATCTGACTTGAATTTAAAGTTTAATTGTTGGCTGATTCTCACTTTAAGAAAGTTGTTAATTAGAATTAAGTAATTTAAGTTATTCTTAATAAAAGTTGTGTTAAGAATTACATAATGTCTCATCATTTAGATAATCCCACACCTCTAGCTTACGCGAATCACCCCAGACATAGTCATCACAGGATGGCTATGTCTCAAGTTGAAATCGGAATTTTAGTACTTTTCCTGTAACATTTATTGCTGTGAGAGAACACACCTACTAAGTACTTTTAAGGAAAAAAAAACGTCAGGTACATTTAACAGGATCTTGAATGTTAAGTTTTTTAAAATAAGTCTACTGTCGAAATGACAGGGCACGATAAAGCATTTATAGTGGTTTAGAGGACGCGTGCCTGCTTCGTAAGCCAAGGTTGTGGTTCGACCCCGGCTGGAGTGGATAGATTTTCTGGATGCGAAAATCGTAGGTACGCATGTCATATGATTATGTGGCATGTAAAAGATCCCTTGAGTATCCATTTGGCTCTGGTATTCTCGGCAAAATTAAATTGTGGCAATATTTAGCATCCGATGAGAGCTTGAATTAAAAAAATTAATTCAAGCATCCATTTTTTTTTTTTTTTTTGGTAATGAAGCCGCACCACTAGATGGTGCCACCATGAAAGGGCACTCACGTTTGGCGACTCGCCGTGTCTGCAAAGGCTAAATTGCTAAAATGCAGCCCATTGAAAAAAATAAAAATAAAGCGGAAGTCGGAAAAAACCTTGGATCAGACTTATCTGACGGTGCGAGGGGAGAGAGCTAAGGTTATGAAATGTAGGGTGGGCAATGTGTACTATTCATGGTTTGTTCCTGATCTTGTACGGCCGAATTTGCGGGTTCAATCCCCGTCAAAGTCGGTGGATTTTTATGATGCAGAAAATCGACAGCGTCTGTATCGTATGATTATGCGGCATGTTAAAGATCCCTAGAGTGCCTGTTTGGATTGGATGCTATTAACAAAATTAAATTCCTAGTACCATTGCGCATCGTCAGAGATCAAGTGCCTCCTTACGGGGAGGAAACTGGGTGACAAAATTGTATTGTGGCAATTGTTATCCTCCTATATTGCGCCCTACGAAAAAGTAATACCAGCTCCCGGAGAATCTACTAGGTCTGCAATGGTAATATACCAAACCGCAATCCCATTGGGAAAAAATATTGAAGAAAAAGGCTTAATTTTGAGTCTAAAATTATCTAAACAAAGAAAACAAACATTATTTAAATTATCTAGAGTTTTTTTCTCTCATTTTTTTAAAAAAATTCAATCCTTTTGTGGCAATATTAAATTTTGGAATGAATTCTTACAATTATTTTACTCCTATTCTCCGTACTATAGAACATCCTTTCCGTATAAGTAAGCTCCGATTAATAATCCCCCCTCCCTATAACCTCGATTCATCCTACTGTACAATAGGGCTGCACGATTTCTTAGTATTTATGAGGGTCTTCTCTGAGGCTATTTAATTCGATGAAATCCCAAACCGCATGATATGGTGCACAAATAGAGACATAGCGATCTAAGACAGAGTTATCTTAGATTAATCTGAGACAGAGTAACTCTATTTACTCTCAGATAGAGTAAATAGGGACAGAGCAACCCAATCTTCACTCTGTCTTTAATTTGTCATATCTTTAGGTTATTTTGACGCTGTTAAACTGTCCTTGGTTCACCATCCCTGCCAACTTCGCAGAATGAGGAAATTCCTCTGACTGTAATGTCGAACTGATACTTTTATTTAATATTTTATTTCCTTTAAGCAAATTTTAATCCTTAAACTATCGTTTTATAAGGGATGTGCTATTTGAGCTTAAATCGCGATTGGGAGGATTGTGTAATTAAGTAAGTAAAGTAACATAGATTAAATGGAAAGTTAAGAAAATTTAAGTAAAAAAAGAAGTAAATCAGCGTTTATCAAACTGTGGGGCATGCCCTCTAGCGGGGGCGTGATAACTCTACGAGGAGGGTGCCAGCACATTGAAAAACAAAAGATTATTTAAAAAAAAATTATTAAAATTAACAAAATATATTCTGACATAATAAAAAATAAAACTAATTTTTGCACTGATATAATACAGTTATAAATGTGTCAGTACTCTACATAATGTATTTTATAATTAATTTAACAATACTAAGTTGAGAACAAGTTTAACAACTGCCAATGACCCCATGGATTTGTCTTATGTAAAATTATATGCATAAATGAACACGTATCTTGATAATTTTTTGTACGATTTATAATTAATCCCTTAACTGCCGATTAAAAGTCTCTCGATTCGCTCCCCAATGCCACCATTTTCCACGTATGCGAACATATGTGATGTATTGGGGGTGGGGAGGAAGGAATAAATAAGGAAATCCTCTGAAATAAGTAAATCCTTCGCAATCACTGTCAAGGTGCATTTATTGCATTCCAAAGCCTTCGTAATAATGTTATGGATAGCAGTGTACCGAAAAGATCGTACTTCGGAAAGACGTGTATATACGTCCGGGGCCATTAACGCATTGGCTGAGCGAGACGTTTATATACGTAAGGAAAAGTCGTACTGCATCTTCAGTGTGAATTTATAGTATTTTTTGTTGAATTCAATACATTGTTATTTGTATGGTGGGCGAGGGGGGAGATGAAAATTATTAAAAAAAACTTTTATAAAAAAAACTATTGCACTATAGGGCTTCAAATTTTTATACTTCTATATAGGATACCTGTGCATGCAGTGAGCCTATTTTTTTAAATTAAAGTAGTTCATAGTTTTTAAAAAATAGTTTTATGTATCAGAAAAGGAGAAAAAATAGAAATTTTCAAAATCACATAAAGTTTTATAGTTTTTTTTAAAGAAATTATCTTAATAGTTTATATATACTTAAAAATATAGGTTCACTCTATTTTGTGTATTGTTTTATATATGTGCAAAAAATATTTTACATACTGGAGAGACACTTTTTTGAAAAATGGTACCTAAACACATAAGCATGTATTATGAGATATCAAAAGCTATGTCAAACTTCAATTAAACACAAATGTTTTTTCTTTAACTAAAAAATTATTTTTGTATTTCTACAGAATGATTAAAATATTCTTATTAAGATCACAAAAAAATCTAAGCTCTATTGGTAATTTTTAAAGATATATGTACCATTAACAAAGAGTCTTATTTTCGGCATTTTACTCTTTCGAGCATGTCCTGGTACACTTAAGTTGCCCGCACAAAGTAAAATATTGATTCTTGATAAAATACTAATAGCCTATAGGAAATCGAAGGTGTTATACATCTGATTTAAGAATGACACACAGTCATTGACTTAACAATGGACCGTAAAGCAACGAGAATTTTGACCTTTTCCTTAGCGCCGCACTCACAATAACCAAACACTCTCACCCACTTATATACTCGACGCATATACAAGTAAATTGCCAAAAAGAACTAGTTCTTATGCATACAAAGACAAAAAAAGGAGTCTGAGGCTGAGGAAATAACTGTCCAAATTATGCAAATTTTACATTGTTTACGATATTATTTGAAACCCCGAGAAAAATAATGGAGAAAAAAGAAGTATATAAAAATATTAAACAAAATGTGTATGAAAAAGGACGAACACCTTTTGTTTTCTATATCTAGCTCACTTTGGAATTTCTGATATTATAACGGGATTATACAGTAGATTTCAAGGCGCGGTCTTCGTTCTTCAGACTTCAAAACATGCCGCTCGGTTAGAGTCTTTATTGTTGCCAAAAGACGAGAAGTAAAAGAAAAAAAGTAATAATAAAGCAGACGATTTAATGTGAAACTTGGTATCCAAAGAGAAAAAAAACAATGAAGAACACTTTTCGAGAATGAAAACGAATGAAAAGAATTAAGAATCTAAATTTATATCTGGGTGTCGCTTTTTTTATGATTTTCGTTACTTTGAAAGGTTCCCCCTTCTTTTTCTCTTCTCTCTCTTCTTCTCTTCTCTTGCATTTTTTTTCTCTTAATGAAACACATTTCGCCATTTTGAAAATACTTGAGTGTTTTTGAAAGATAATTGCTCTTCTTTTAAAGAAACTCTTAATCTCATTTCAGACAGTTATTTTCGTTTTAATTAGAAATTCGTGGAATGCTTTTATTCCAAACGATATTTTCTGCATGCATTTTCGTTTGTTATTGTTTTTTGGTGGCATCGATATTAATTTTTAAAATCTTCCATATTTTTAAGCCTTTTTAATCCTTTCAATAATAATTCATATTTATGTAATTTAAAGATATTTAAAAAAGCATAATGATAACAAATCTGTGTTATTTTAAGACATTATTCAGAAGTATTCGACAAATATGCTCATAAAATATATAATTAAATATTTAATTAATGCTATAATATTTTTATTTTCAAAGTAATTGTATATAAAGTAAAGATATTTATTCTCAGAATAAATATCTAGGTAAACATATAATTTTTATAATTAGTATTTAAACAGATTTCACAAAAGAGGAAAAAAGTAATTTTAAGCTAGATGAATTCATAAAATTTGAAAGGAAACTAAAAAAGATCGGAACATTATAGTAATTAATGACAATGCATTCTCACGATTTATTTGTTTATAAATAAGAAACTTGAATTATAATTTCTTACTTTTTTAAGCAAATAAAACCAAATTCCATTAAATATATATATATTTTTAAACTTAAGAATCAATTATTGTTATCAAAATTGACTGTTATTTATTTATTCCAAGGTATGAAGAATTGAGATATTTATTTAAGTTTTATATTCTTGCATAAGTATAAACAACTTAACGTAATATGTTTTCAAAGCTGTTACTATGAAAGCTTATTTCGCGTATTCATATATCTTTTATTTCATTTTTTATATATATTAATGGGATTCTATTATTCAGATAAAGTATAATTATGAATATTATCAAATATAATTTATTATTATATCAATATCTTAAAATATATAGCTTACGTTTCGATTTCTAGACGGGTTTTTATGACACTTCAATAGTAAAGCCATACCATGAAAACTTGTCAACACTTTCCATTCTTCCGCAATTTGGTAAACAGCGCACGTAAAGATCTGTAATAAAAACCATTTATTTATTTATATTTCGTTTTAAAGAGATATATTTATGATTTTAAAAACTATATTATAGAGTTTTTAAAAAAGAAGTATGCAACACTCGACCTATTATCAAAACGTCAAAAAACAAAGGCGAACTCTAAAAGCAAATATTAAATTTTTTCTCTTCTGTGGTTTTAAGAATATTTACTATTATCCTTGTTGTTTTTTTTTTTTTTTTTATCAAATATGTGCTTATTTGTCAAGCCCAAGTTTTGTGATTTTGCAAAATGAACGTTATTAGTACGTATCTTGAATAACTTTATTAGGTAAAATCATGTACCATGAATTTTTTTGTTTGACCTTCAATCCATGCTGGATCTACGCGCTTGTTTTCGTAGGTGGGATGATAGCGATTTGCATTATCGACAATGGAAAGAGATGTGCCCGCACGCATAATTGCGTGCTGGACGTCAAAACCAAGCTCTTATCAAAAGGCTTGTTGATTCCGGTTCAGGGTGTGTTTTAAAAGATGAAAATTACAGGGGCGTTCTTTTTTTCTTTCAATTTTTTTTTCATTGTTTTCGGAAGTTGACATGGATCATTCTAAGTCATGGAATATGTGATTAGAAAAATTATGGATTTGGTACAAATTGTTAAGACTTCAGAGCAAAGGTGAGCAATTGTCTTGGCTCGAGGGCTGCATTGTGGAAGTGGGGGATGCCGGAGAAGTGCACCTTTTTAAAAAGGTTGCATTCTTTGCATCTCAGGAAAGCTATATAAATTGTTCCATAAAAATCAATAAATATAAGTAAAGGGTCTCAGGGATGTAATTTTGTCTGAAGGGGTGAAAATATAAAAAATTTTCAAACAAGTATAATTCTTTAAAATTTATATTAAATAATTCAAATCTCTTACTCATTATTTACAAAGGATTATAGTTTCAAAAATGTACAAAATGTTTGAAATACATTCCTAATTTTAAAAACTATAAGCATATGAAAATAAGAAATAATTTTGTATTAAATATTAAGTAATTTTTGCGTTGCGCACGCTATTTTCTAAAATAGTAGCCTTTGATGCATAAAACTTTATAGAATTATAAAATGTATAATACTCTTTAAACCCTACTTAATTTAAGAATAATATATCTATTGTATTTTAGAATATTTAAAAAATATTGAAATGTTAAAATACAATTTTGAAAACGTAATTTTTTTTATTTTTTAAAAGTATAGTTTATTATTCTATTTATATAAAAAAAAAAAAAAACTACAGTGTAATAAAGATACATTTAACTTTATAAATCAACTTATTACACTAGCAATTAATGCTACTATTTTAGAAAATGGTATGCTCAATGTAAAAATTAATATATGTTATGAAAATGTTTCTTATTTTCGTAAGCTTATAATTTTTAAAATTATGATTATATTTTAAACATTTTACACTTTTTTGAAGCCCAATTTGTTTATAAATAACGTGTAAAAGATTCGAATTGTTTAATTTTAATTCCAAAGAGTTATATCTATTTGAATATTGTTTATATTTTCAGCCCTCTAGAGAACGTTAACACCCCTGATACCCCTTTTAAATAAATTGGTAGCATTTGTATTCAATTTATTTATTGTGCTACTTTCACATCATCTACAGTTGCAAGCACATTTTATTTTAGAATTAGTTGAATGTGGCGAATGTACAATCTCACATTTCTCTACAATTTTTTTTAAAAAAAGTCAGGAGTGAGATTGCTTGTTGAAATTCTCATTATAGCTTCCAAGTTCATGTCAGCCAACTTGCATCTATACGATAATGCCTCTCAACTTTCGCTACCCCAACTTACTTGGTTTTCAAATCTCGTCGATTCGTCTTTTGTTCGAGAAAAAAAAATTGGTGACTTCGGTTATGTGACTTGCCAGTTGTAGATCTTGCCAGGCAAATGAATTTAAAAGTGGATAGTGAGGGTGTTCAAGAACAGATTGGAATCCTACAATCGGGAGCTGATGATTGATGAGCTCATAGAAATGCACGAGCAAGAGCACGACTTTAAAGAACTTTGAGTCTTTAGATCCAGTTCAGTCGGAAGATCGAATGACGGTTGGGAATTTGACAGGAGGACTTAGTTTAATTGAACGAGTAATAATAAAAAAGAAAAAATGTAGTCAATTCCTACTTGGTCAACAAAGAAACATTTTATTTAAGTTACTTTTTATTAAATTGTTATAATTAATATAAATATGTATATACATATGACACAGAATCCCGCTATTAACTGACAAAATAGAAAACGATTTTCCTTATAATTTTCCATTTTCCTTTCTATATATGTTGTAGGACTATTATTTTTGTTTGTTACTATTTATTCATTTTCTAGTTTAATGAATGTATTAATATTTCAAAAAGCTGTATTAACGTCAAGTGTCATCCACTACAAGATTAAAAAAATGTATTTGAACCTGAATGGATGACTAGAAAGTATTTTGCTAACGATTCAAAATTTTAACAAGATATATATATATATATATAGGGAGAGAGTGAATTAAAATAGTAAGAATTGAAAAAAAGGTCTATAAATCTAAGAAAATATATAAACTCCTACAATGAGTGCATTTTTTTTCAACAAAACAAGAAATAAAAAAATAATTAGCATGTTACGAGGATATTGTGGGGAAGAAAAAATAAATCTTTGAGTCGGCCGAGCTTTTTACATCAAAAACAATTTGGTATTTTTGTTTAATAAAATTTAATTAAACAATTTTTTTCCTAAATTATTATTTTCTTTCGTCTCCGGCCCAACTAAAATAATTCATGTATATTTATATGCGAAATCATACTCCGCTTATCACTCGGTCCCACCTATCGCGAATAAGTTCGGAATATTACTTTATTTGATCTTGTTGATCTTCTTGCAAGGAAAACTTTGCTCACAAATATATGTTGATACAGATATAGAGCACATTTTCTGCCTATTTGGTATTCTGACTGTCTGGGCAGACCGCAAAAAAAAATCTCTTCGCCAGGCGAGGGCCTTTATTTACTCACTACTGCTTTAGAGTGTGTGTGTGTGTGGGGGGGGAGTCCTGCTCCCCTTAGGAAAGTAAACATAACAGGTAGCCTAAATCTCTGAATCGAGGAAAAAAATTAATAAACCAAATGAAAATCGTAAATCTTGAGTCAAGATTTTTAAGTGGTGGGTAGTCAAAACGATGGATAATTTATTTTATTTTAAGGCGTGGCTTAATTAGGGGCATTAATTTGCCAGTTAACAATTTTAATGACCAAGTGTGTTTAATCTTTGTTATCATAGAGCAACTCAAATAATAATTATAATTTTTGTCAGGAGTGGAATATTAATCGTGTAATTAATGTATCTAAAATTTGGAAGATTGAAACAATTAGTACAGAAAAAGATACAATTAATTTGATCGTAAAAAGTCAATTAAAGAAGAATAATAATAATAAAAAGAAATATTATTTTGCTTGAAACAATATTTTATCCAGTTTACTTGGGGTAATGCAGGTAATTTTTCATTAATAAGATTTCTTTTTTTTTTTACAAGCTGGAATACCTGTTATTCGCACGAGTGAATTGAAAAACAAGTAATATAAAAAAAAATTTTTACGTCAATTCCTTATTAGATCAACAATTTTTTTTTTATTTTAGCTGCTTTTTAATAAATAGTTACAATTAATATAAATATGTATATACATAGGACAGAATCACAACATTAAGTGGTAATTAATTTTTATTAATTATTATTAAATTATTGTATTGTCATTCAAAATAATCATGCATGTAAAATTTCAGCTCAATTGAGCGCTTTAAAATGTATTTTATTAACGATTGAAAATTCCACCAATATAAATAAATAAACAAACAAACAAACAAATAAATATATAGAGAGTGTGAGTTAATAGTAGGAATTGAATAAAACAATAGAGATTGAAGGAAAAGGAAATTTTTTAAGTGTTAATTTTAAGTGAATTGCAAATTAAACAAAAAAAAAGAAGTTTTTTTTTATCGTATCTTTGCTCAACAAAAAATTGATTTGCCAAATTTAAAATATGTAGGTCTAATAATTGAAAAAAAGGGATTTTTTTAAAATCTGTACCGCCGTAAAACCCACATATAGGTTAACTTTTGAAAACCCCCTTCTTATCAGATCTCTGCTCAGCAAAATTATACGTTTCCTAGATTTCAAGATTATAGGTTTAGTTATTCGTAAAAAGGATTTTTTTAAATTTAAAACGCCCTCGCAACCCCTTTTGGATGTCAATTTTCACAAAATCTTCTCTAAGATGGTCTCTACTCCATGAAAGAAACATGCCAGCTAAATTTCAAGCCTAGGTTTAATAGTTCGAGAAAACTCAATTCTCTTTTATATATAACACCCCTTTTACCCCTAGCAACCCCTTTGGGGTTCAGTTTTTGCAAAAGTCTCTTTTGTAGTGGTTTTCTACTCCTTGAAAGAATATACCAGCCAAAATTTAAACCTGTAGGTCTAATATTTCAAAAACGGAAATATTTATCTTTGACGCTCCTTAATTCCCCGCAACGCTCCTTGGACGTCGATTTCGTAAAACCTATTTTGTAACGGATTCATGAAAGAAATTTACTCTATAAAAGAAACCTGCTTGTTAAATTTTAAGATTGTACGCCTAATAGTTTAAGAATGGAAATAATTATGTATAACGCCCCTTAATACTCCGCAACGCCACTCGGGCATCTATCGGAATATAGTTTTAGAAGCATGCGTCCAACCATTCCTCAAAGTTTTATCGTAATCGGATGAACGGTTTAGGAAGGCATAAGAGACATACAGATACGCGCGCACACAAACACAAACATTCATTTTTCTTTACATAGATAATGAACATTTCTCTATGAATATTCCTGGCTGTGAATATTTTTCATTGTTTGTATAATAAATCAACTAAAATTGCTATGTAAAATATGTATCAAATCCATATAAATCCTAAAATCATACAACTATTTTAAATTCTTTAACATTTTATAACATATTATTCAATTCCTACTATTAGCTCACTCTCTCTATCTTGTTTGAAATTTAATTTGTAAATTTTAAGCTCTTATTTTAAAAAAAATACGAGATAAACAAATTTGGTGATAGATGTATTTCATTTATTTTTCTATACCAAATGGTTTTAAATGAATAATAATTATTTAACCATCCATCTTTATGAGTGAAAAAGAAAGGGGAAAAAAGTTGTAATAGAGATACTAAAAAGTAATTAATATTTAGTCATTTTCACTCCTAGCGACGATGAAAATACAAGCAGTTTCATCGCCAAAACTTTTCTACTTCTATATTATCGCTATCATGTTGGCATGAGTCGCAAAAGTTGAAGAATGCGCCAAATTTTGATAGCTCGACGCCAATATTTTATGACAGTAAATGGAGAGCTTTCCGGTTTTATGTTGACAAATAGTGTATCTAATTTCATCGGCAATTGATTTCACTTCAATGCAGTTAACAGTCGAGCCTATATATAACGAACCTCTATAATGCGAATTTTTCTATATGGGGACTTTTTCCTGGAACCTTGAACATGTCACGATTTTCTTTGTAAAATAACCTCTCTATAGCGAAGTGCATTTTCTATATAACAAACTTTTTCTTTTGTGATTCAATTTTTGTTCTCCCTCTTTTTAAAGTATTTCTGAACAAATTTCAAGTTATTCTCTCTCTTTAATACATTTTATGGTGGTCATAAATCTTGAACTGGTTTAATTAGATCTTAACTCGCCGAGAGCAATAGAGTTCGGGACGTTTCATCCAAAAAGTGCAACCTTTCACCCCCATTGCCTAGTTCATTAGAAACATCTTCGATATCCTCTTTCACCGTCAATAGAGTTGTCTCGTGTCCCCGTATTCCAGTTGGAAAATAATGTAGGTTTAATATTACTTGTATGCTTTAAATTAGAAAATGTCCTTAAAATTCATTAATTCTGGTATAAAATTATTTTCTTAATATTGAAAATACAATGAATTCTTCGACATTCTTTTTTCTTGTTTTCCTTACAGACTTTCTTTCTTTCTTTTTTGATGGATAAGATATATAAAATGAACACATATTAATTTAAAAAAAAGATGTGAATAATTACTTTTTCTTAATGTATAGTGTTTATGAATTTAAAATTTGTTTTATGTGAATTATATATATATAAAGTATATTAAAAGATGAACATCTATATAACGAACTTTTTTCCGGGATTAAGCAACTACGTTATATAGAGGTCCAACTGTACTTTGATTACATTCTTAAATCTAGAGTGATTAAACTTCGACCGAATGAAAAAAGATAAAAATTTCTATACAAAGAAGAAGAAAAGAAATATATATAAATTCGATAATATTAAAATTCAAATGATGAACAGATGTAAACGTAAACATATATAGATGTATACCTATTAGGGTAGATCGAATTTTTTTCTTCAGAATATAAAAACCTACCTATCCGGAAAAGATGTTCTAGAGTACATAAATAAAGAGAAAACATAATTCTTATATTTACTGCTACAAGGGGAATAAAGTTTACGCATTTGAGTTTTTTTAAGGATAAAAAATCAAAGTAATTTTGTCAAAGTGAAACAGCATTTTAGTGCTTTTTTAATATTTATAACGATGAGAGGACACATACTCTAAATAGTTACAAGAAAAACATCAAGTACATTTAATAGCTTCTCCAGTGTTAAATTTTTTTTTTAAAAAAAAAAGTAAAAACCTACTGTCGAAGTGACAGGTCACGATAAAGTTGAAGACGGAAAAAAAGCTTGTATGAGATTGATTTGAAGGCACGGGGAGAGGGAGCTAAGCATATGAAATGCGTGCATTGTACTATTTACTACTCAGTACTTATTTGTCAACAATCATCGTTTTGTATTATTTATAGTATAGAAATATATATATATATATTTGAGCCTAAAATTATCTAACCAAATTGAGTCTTTTTCAATCTTTTTCGAAAATTCATCACCTTCGTGGCAATATTAAATTTTGAAACTAATTTTTTTAATTATTTTTTCCTAATCTCCATAAAATAAAGTGATTGTAGTGGCTTTGTGGTCAAGGTCGCGCACTCGTGGCTGGTCTGTCATGAGTTCGAGCTCTGTTCCGCTGAAGACCCACCGTGCAGAGAGGGCCGATGCACGTTAAATATGTCGAGGCTCAAATGTCCTCCTGTTATTGCGGTGTGAAAGTTAGGAGAGGGGGCTGCCAACTGAGGTGTCGTCCTTGTCACATGACCATGGTTCAGAATGACGAGGGCCATCTCTCGCAGCCCTCGTGCAGCTTTATAGAGTGACATTAAAATATCTTTCTCTCTCTCTCTCTACAGCAGGGGTAGAAAACCTTTTTGGGAAAAGTGCCACCAGCTGACAAAAAAACATTATACATGCCACTTCCAACTTTTCCAACAAATAATGAAAAGATGAAAAAATGTTACTTAATATGGGATTTTTACGCAAATAAGTACATTTTTTTAGTCTAAGTAATATGGAAATTTGAAAATAATATAATTACTAAATTGGTTATTTATATGGTTACTAAACTTTTAAATATACAGGGTGTTTCTAAAAGAATATCGGAGTTTTTTTTTTTTTTTAACACTTTGTAAATATAGTATTCATTACATATAACATATTAATATGACTCATACATCGAATGGAAGAGCAACTGAAACAGTTTTGTTTGCTGGCATGTGTGCGCGAAACGTATGCTAATTTTCCCTTTTTCTTGCCGATCAACGCACCAGTAGAAAAATGACGTCTGGTAAACAAAAAGTGTTTTGTGTACTCTGGTTTGCAAAGACAGAATCTGCTATTACTGTGCAAAGAGCGTTCCGTATTAAGTTCAGTTGTCAACCTCCAAATGATAATAACATTCCTAGGTGGTGTCATCAGTTTGAAATAACTGGTTTTCTTTGTAAAGGGAAAAGTAGGGACGACCAAGGCTGTAACTGGTAACCGACTGTAACTGGTTCTGCCTATCTTGAGGCTCTACAATTATGGCTATTTCCTCAATCGGAAGAAAGTGAACCAAATAACTTCATTTGGCAGCAAGATGGTGCACCGCCTCACTGGCATCTCTCAGTACGCGATTGGTTAAATATCACTGTACCCAACCAATGGCTTGCCCGCAAAGAGCCTCCCGATAAAGTTTGTATCGCATGGTCTCCACGTTCCCCCATTCTGACGCCCTGTGGCTTTTATCTGTGAGGGTTTATAAAGGATTGTGTACGTTCCTCCGCTACCAGCTGACCTTTCAAACTTAAAACATTGAGTGAAACAGTAACTGAAACAGTTTTACTTACAAGTAAAACCGTTTCAGTTACTCTTTTATTCAATGTATGAATTAGACTTGTAACTTCTATGCGATAAATACTATAAAGTGTTTAAACTCTGATATTCTTTTAGAAACACCCGGTATAATGGCGCGGGGCATTTAACTTTGGTAGATAGTTCCTGCATTATTGTAAAATATGTTAATCCTTTTTTTTTCCTCCCAAATCGTGACAAAAAGGAAAAGTTTGTTCCCAAAAGAAGACTCACGATCAACTAGAAGAGGAGAAATGCAATATTTTGACTGTAATCGTAAGATTAAATTATTTAAATGTACCATAATATCGGTAGGAAAAGATATATCCCACGGCCAATCTTCATTCTAGACTAGCTAGCACTCACAGTTCATTGTTCTCCTCCAGATATCTTAAAAAATGATTCCTCAAATTCTCCAAAATCTCGCGCGAGCGCACTTTCTTTGGAATACCAGAGCCCATAACAATAAAGGAGTATTATCTACATCATAATTTTCTAATGTAATTCAATTAATTAAGTGTATTTAAATGAAGTTTTTAAAGAGCTGTTGTTGTTTCTAATCCCAGATTGTCTAGCAATGCTAGACAATCTCCATAAATCCAAAAAAATCAAGGAAGTCTAAAAACAGAAGAGGGTCCAGAAGGACCTCTCCCATTTTGAAATCTAAGCGTCAAGATGTGGGCAGGAGAGGCAAGCTCGGAATATCACAAGTAGCACTCTGGAAATATGTTCTGATCCTTGCGAAAAGAGAGAGAGCTTTTATTATGACCGCTCACAAAGCGCGAGAAGGCAGTCTGGTATTTCCTAGGCATAAGCTTGAATGAACCTCCAGGATTTCTTCCGAAGTACCAAGCATGACTAGGAGGAGTTCTTCCAAGATGATGGAGTTCAATCTTTTTAAGGGAAGATAATTCATTGAATGTAAGATACCCATTGGGGCTCACCTCCTCTTCAGCCGCAGTCCTGGCTAAGAAATCGGCTTTCTCATTACCATCAAACCTCACGTGGGATGGGACCCACTGAAAATGTACGCGATGATTGGAAGAAATCTGATCAAGAAGATTAAGGATATCAAGGATAGTTTGGTCCCCTATAGATGTCCAATTGGAAATATGCTGTACGGAAGCACGGCTGTCAGTCAGAATCCAAACGTCTTGAAACTGAACCTCGGTTTCATATGCTTACTACAAACCCCTTTCGATAGCAATAATCTCCGATCTAAAAACTGAGCAAAAATTAGGATTTTTGTTCTTAATGTCTATGACTCCGGTAGGAGTAAGGCTCTGTATTCCACTACCAGATATTCCCTCATCACTTCTGCTGCCATCAGTATAGATCTGTAAAGATGTCTGAGGGATACAGTTTATTGTTTCCAAAGCCAACTGTCTGTTGAGATTCGGAATTTCAGAGTGTTTAACAACTCTAAACAGAAGTTCTTCATGGAAATTAATTTCTTCAAATTTCAGATCAAATCCCATTGGACATAAAAAATGAGGTTCCACATTAGCAGAAGGCAATCCTAGCGTCTTTGCAAGAGAAAATGGGCTATGTTTCTTCTGACGTTGGTTGTCAGTCCAGTCGCGAAAATACACAGAGGTTCTATGCTGATCACCGAAACTAGAAAGCTTGTTATAATAATTTGAGAGACAGTAAGATCTTCTTAACGATGGAATGAGCAGGTTACTCTCAAAGAGCACAATGTCATTTTGGACAGCTGGGTCGGAGTTCTGAAATGAATTCTGCTGAACTCTCTCCAGCTTGTCCAGATTAGATTTGGAAGCGCATGCATTAGCGTTCCTCAAACTGTGGAGCGTGCCCCCCTTGGGGGGCGTGACAATTCTACGAGGGGGCACGGGCATATTGAAAAGTAAAACAAAAGATTATTTAAAAAAAATTATTAATGTAATGAATGTAAACAAGCAAAATACATTATGACATAACAAAAAAATACACATTTACTCTGATATATTACACATATAAATGTATCTGTGCTACACAATGTATTTTATAATTATTTAACAATGTTAAGTTAAGAACAAGTTTAATAATTACCAGTGACCCCATGGAATTATCATATATAAAATGATATACAAAAACTAACACTTATCTTTATAATTTGTACGGTATATAACTAAAATCCCTTAACTGCCGATTGAAAGTTACGCGATTCACTTCCCAATGCCAACCGCTTTCCACGCAGGCACGCGTATATGATGTATTGTGGAAGGGGTAAGAAATAAATAGAAGCAAATAATCAGAAATAAGTAAATCCTTCGCAAACATTGTCAAGGTCCTTTTGTTGCATTCCAAAGTCTTCGGAATAATTATATAGATAGCAGTGCCGAGAAAAGGTTGTACTTCGGAAAGACGTATATATACGTCCGGGGGAATTAACGCTTTGACTGAGCGAGACGTTTATATACGCCAGTGGCACTTAAGAGGTTAAGGTCGTATCATAGTTTTAGTGTCAAAGTGTAGTAATATTGGATTCAACACATTGTTATTGTATGAGGGGGGCACGATGAAAATTATGATTGAATGTTGGGTCGCGAATATTGAAACTTTGAGAAGCACCGGCGTGCATAGATAGGGAGACCATACTCCAATATTGGCCTAACCAGAGAAATATTGGTGGTTCGAAGTGTGTTTGCTTCAGCTCCCCAGTCACGACCAGAAATAAACTTGGGGAGATTAAATCTTTTAAGGAGTTTTCCTGCTAAAATATACGCAATCCAATAAAATTGAAAAAAGAATTGCAATTTATTATTATTTTTTCAGATTTTTTAGTCTTTCAGAAGTCTTTGCGTGCCACTGTTACAACTCTGCCGTACCACACAGTGGCACGCGTGCCGCGGGTTGGCCCTCCTCCTGCTCTACAGCATAGAACATTTTACCGCGTAGGTAGGTTCCGATTGATAATCCGTCCACCACATAACCGCGATCCACCCTAATGCGTATATTAATCCTCATTATTCCTTTGCTCATAAATCGCCAAATCTCGCCAACGCAACAAAACTCAAGTACAAAAGCTTCTTAAGTGTTCGATTCCAGAATACATTCTTTGTTTTTTTTCAGTTGATGTTTGTCTGGAACTTTGAGCTAAAAATGTATTTAGTATTAAACAAAGTGGAACATTTAAATGCAGGTATCGTATATCATACTTCATTTTATATTTAACTCTCCTAAAAGAATATTTAAGGGGAGTCTGGAACTCAAAAAAGTAATTCAGAATTTATACTTTTTTTTAGTTTAGTAAAAAGAGCCCTGAGCCGAGAGAGAATGTAGTGAATAATTTCTTGTTCGAAATTTAAATATTTCTTTTTAAGGCGCAAGCACATAAATTAATGAAACAGTGAAAGTTAAATAAGTGCTTTGGCTTCTATAAAATAATTCAGTTATAAACGAATTCAGTTGTAAAATTTTAAGAGTTACAATTTATGATAAATCATTGTATTCTTTATACTTAATTTTATATAACATAGAAAGAGTTGTTAATACATTTATATAATATTTGAAAATGGATTATAATGTGAATTCTTTTAATAAAAAGGGATCGATTTCTGAGAACACAGATGTTGTAACGTTACAATTAAAATTTGTGCGCATAAATAACGTCAAGTGAAGAGGACGACACCTGAGGTGACACTCTCCTCCCTAATTTCGCCATTACACCAACAAGAGGACGTTTGAGCCTCTACAGATTTTACGAGCATCAACCCTTCTGCAGGGCAGGTCTTCAGCAGCATTATGCTCAAATTGACACGCCGGCCATCTGCGACCTTGACCACTAGGCTACCGCGGCAACTGTAGACTCGGGGAGAGCTGCTACATTCACCTTAGTTACGCAGGGGTACTTCATAAGCTAGTAACAGCCTCCGGACAGCGGTGATCACTTTTTTCTAGTGGTAGGTTACTCGGCTACGAATCAATTGGTCGCAGGTTCTGTCCTATGGAAAAGTGACACTTCAGTTACAACCTCCTGTACATTCTATAAACTGAACAACAATTCCGGGCACGCGGAATTATCTTTGATGATTGGAATGATTTTATTAAGGATTAAAACACATTACGCTAAAACACGAATACAAATTATACCTGCATGAAACCAGAATAAAAATAAAAATCAAAATTTTATATCTATTGTTCTTTTGTTACCACCGCCATGTCGTTCCTCTCAAAAGGGGAAATCCCGCTCTTTAAGAACTCTAGTGAGTGAACATTAACGTCGCGCTGTTCAGCTACACGAGGGCTTTTGGCGACGAACCTCGTCATTTTGGACCATGTTCAAGTGACGAGGGCGGCACCTGAGCTGGCACCTCCTCTCCTAACTACCACACCACACCAACGAGAGGACGTTTGAGCTCGCGATAGATTTAACGTACATCTCTTCCCTACACGGTGGGTCTTAAGTGGTACTGAGCTCGAACTCATGACACGCCAACCACGATCCTTAAGAACATAAGAGCGTGCGCGTAGGCGACAAAACGCCATGTAATGAAGGTTCATTAGCTAATGCTCGCTACAGTTTTATGTTTTTATTTTTTTCAGTTTTAGTTTTGAGTTACTTTATAGTGGTGTTCTAATACGTTTCCCTGAAATCATGCTGTGTTAATAGACATGGTACATAAATGTGCAATAATTATATTTTATATTCCTCGTTACATTATAAAAATATATATTAATGCATTTTATTTTACTTATAACTAACATATCGTGGGGTCTATGGAAGATTATTAAGACTAAACTAAAATAATTTAATTAAAAATAAAAATAAATTAAATTAATGTTATTAAATTAAAATATAAATAATTAATCACAACATGGGTAACTGTGTTCTAGATAGATTGTTAAAGAAATAAATGAGATTATCTATTATCCAAATACAATTTTTTATTGTTTCCTCGAGTAATAATTAATAATGAGAAATAACAATGATTGTAACACATTTTGCGTAAACGTTGTGGGTAGTTATAACCATTAATTATTATAACATCTGTATTAATTATTATTATAATATTATAAACTAAAACCAGGTACTCGAAAAATAATTTTGTGCATACATTACTTTGAATGAACTGAATTTCAGAACTCTGTGCCCTTAGTGGCCGAATAATGTACCGAGAGCATCGTCGGCTTTATTTCAATCGAACCATATGTTCGAGTCTTGGTTCCGCTGAAGGCCTGTCTTGTAGAGAGGTTGAGGCTCATTAAATATGTGAAAACTCAAATTGGTGGGAAGTACAGTAATACGTCGACTTACCCTACCCCCGATTTTCGCTAACTTCGGAGTTACATAATTTTCAAATCTCTTTCATTCGTCTTTTGTTTTAGCGCTACTTAACTCGATTACTCACTCTCCGTTTCCTGTTTAGCTAATATTAAGGTGACCATTTTTTCTACAATGAAAAGTAGGACGAAAAATTTACAATTTAAATATATGAAACGTTTTATTAATTCAAACAAAAATGCGCTAATTACGCTTTTACACTCTTTTTAATTATTATCTTAAACAAGTATTTTCCCCTATTGAATGAATTTTTTTTGTCAACTTATCATATTTTTTAATTTATCGGAAAGTTCGGGCAAAAAATATCCTTTATACTGAATTTTACGGTAAGCACTGTAGCTAAAATATTAACATTCAATTTTGATTTCCTACTAGTCACTTCACAAAAATCATTACCAACAGAAAAAAACTCTTTCAACTACTGCACTAGTTCCAGGGCAGCAAAGCGTAAATTCAAAAAGAATAACTAAACTTTTATAAGGAATGTGTTCATTTTTGAAATGGTTAAGTATTTCCACCCATCTTTTATCAATTTCAGCATATTGATGTTCCAATTGTTTCAATTTATTATAATTTAAATTACATTGTCTCTTCCAATTTCATCAAACAAACCATTGTCAACGATTTTAATATCAGGCATTTCTTTTGATAAAAAAATCAACACAGTTTTCTGTATCTGCCCAATTTACTTGCGATGAAGTCAAAAAACACCATTGAAAACTGTTATTTCCTGTGATATTTGTTTCAGACCATTCTTCGACATTTTGGAAACATGTTTGGCTCATCTCTGAAAATAGAGATTAACAGAACAATTTTAAAATATTGAAAAGGAGGACACTTTTGGAGGAAGGACAGGATCTATAAAAGGAGGACTGTTCTCCCTGAAGGAGGATGGTTGGTCACCTTACTAATATACATGTTCGGACGTACCGTGCGGAATCGACACTTAGCCGTTATAATTTACTTTGTGTTATTTATTTCTTATCAACGTAGTATGTGTTTGTTATTACATGTTATAATTTTCATATCGTGTTTGTTATATGTATTATAACTACTCAGATTTGTAATGAGATTGTAGAAGTTTATCTTGCCAGACAAGTAAATTGAGAAGTGGATAGGGACGATGCTCTAGTACTGCTGGGTTCACACAATCGGGAGTTGACATTGGATGAGCTCTTAGAAATGCATGAGCAAGAGCAAAACATTGAAGAAGTTGAGTTTTCAGATCCAGTTGAATCAGAAAATTGAATGATGGTTGGAAATTTGACAGAAGGCCTCAGGTTAACCCTTTATGTACCGCATTATGATTTACTGCAGTTTTTTTCATGCGATATATATATATATATATATTTGAATCACTACATTGAAAATTAAGGGATTTACATAAACAAAATACTCAACTTTGGGAAATTTAATCCATTAGAGCTAATGAATTAATTAAAGATATTGAACTGTAAAATTAATTCACTTAAAATAAATAGTTAAATCGTTTTCTAAGGTCTTCCTTAACATACAAAAGAAAAAAAAATGAGACACTTAAATTTTGACATTAACTATTTTTTCAGGTCAAAACTGCTAATCTTCGCAATTCGCTGAAAACGCTGTCAGCTGACAACGCACTTTCTGCTATAAAACTATTCGCCTTCCCCGCTAAAGGATTCATCATAGAACCCGTGCTGCCATATATTTTGGAAGAGAGGATCTCAAAGAATATTCCTGGTAAGTATTATCAGAATATTCTTAAAAATGGTTATTCTATGTAATTTTAAAGTGAGTGGTACTTATAAGTACCGTCGGTAGATAAAGGGTTGATTGAAAAAGGGTTACAAATTATAGAAAATATAGACTCCAACGAAGAGCATATTTTTTAACACTCTTTTATTAGCTTCACTTGCATGTAACGGAATCTTTGAACTCAATTTTTACCCACTTTTAAAGGTCAGATGAATTCGAAATTTCCCACACTTGTCAAGGACCTATGACAATGCAACAATTTCATAATTTTGTTCCATTCTCCTGATCAGGATCATCAGGATTAACTATTTCCAGATTTGGCGTCTAAAAGGTTAAGTTACAACTCTAAAAGCGAAATCGATAGTGGTTAAAGACATACAACAAAAAAACGTGTTCTTTATGTGAAAAAAGGGAGGGCACGTCAGCAATTTCTTACTATAATATAAACAACTGTCTAGTTTTTCTTAAAATGGAAATTATAAAAAAAAAGACTCGTGCATGTGAAAAACAAATTTATGTTCTAACCGCTATACTCAGACATGAAGTCTGTTTTTCTAAATTCTCTTGATGGATCTATGGAATAAAACATCATTCATTGCTTCATTTTACCAAAACAGTGGAGAATTGATTCAGAGAGAGAGAGAGAGAGGTCACCGGATTAAAAAAAAATTCTCTTAAATTCTTCGATTCAAATCATGTACTTTTATGTCTAATGCTGAAGCAAGTTTCAGAGAGAATATTGAGCTCTTTTTAGTGAAAAATATCCGTGACTTTACACCTTCTATCGCATGAAATATTTCAAACTTAGCTCTTCCAAATTTTCTTCAGTTGGCTGATCCTGTATTTTGCAAACCAGGCCGTATCGACACAATGATAGGATGCCGATGGGTATTCCAGATTGTAAGAAAATGATGCATTTAAGATTAATTCATCAATGAATAAATGATATTTAAAAACTAAAAACACATGCTTTTATTGTAGATCGAACTAAAAAATGAAAAATAAATTATAGCTCAAAAAACTAAAAAACATGCTCTTTTATGGTTAATCGAACAAAAAAGCGATAAATAATTCTTAAGGCTGTTTTCAGCTAATGTTAAAGAATAGGACCCGAATTTGGAATACTTTTTCAGATATAAAAGTACTTCAACATTAATATTATATTCTGGCTTCACTATCCTGTAGAGAATCCCTTATTTTATCATACTACTCATTTTTATCCGAGTTGACACATTTTTTTCTTTTATAAAATGTGTTTCACATTTTTTCTCGTATACCATAATGCTAAATGAGCTATCCCTTTACATATTAAAACAAAAAACAAATTATTCATGAAATATTTTGATATTTTAAAAACACTATATTATAGATAAATGCACGAGTTACACAATTTTTTATAAAAATGGAGGCATTTTTTCTGTCCGAAAATGTGCTCCGCTTTAAGTTCACGCTCTTGTGTATATGGCGAAAACAGCCTTAATACAAGAATAAAATGATTAACGAGAAAATTAATGGCATTGCGGTAAAAGTGGAGGTGCTTTGTACTACATTCTTACATTAACTCAGCATTTCGAAACAGAGCTAGGAAGAAATTATAACAATTGATATATCGCCTTTACCACAACGACATTAATTTTCTCGTTAATCATTTCATTCTTATATTAAGAACTATTTTTTACTTTTTAGTTCGATTAACCATAAAAGCATGTTTCTTAAATTTTTAAACTATAATTTTTTCAACAAAACGAGGAATAAAAAAAATATTAAGAGGAGTTTGAAACCTCTTTCTCTATATATACGGACAATGTTAAATTGGCTGTTTTCAATTAACCTTTTCTCAAAATCTGTTAAATGTATATGCTTGAAATTTTTTATATAATTAAAGTACACCTTTCTCCCTATACTGAAATGAGCATTTAGCTAATTTTGATTTTTTTAAATAATTTATGAAATATTTTATCAAATATTGCGAAATTTGACCCATTTTTCACATAAAAAAATTTGTAAAAAATAAATTTTTGAGTTGTTTACAAAAAGTTCATTTCAGTATATATTAGCCATCATTATAAATATATCATTAAAAAATTTACATACTTATGAACAGTAGTTTCTCAGAAAAGGTACATCGCACATCAAAATTTACATTTTGAGATAAATTGATTTTAATGTATACACAGTGAGACTTCGAATTGGTTAGGAAAAAAAAAAATGGCTCAATTTACAATAAAAGATACATGTTTTGAATTATATCAGACTTTCAACTTTTGAGCAAAAACGAAGTACTTTGTTTACATTTTTCGCCATTCCAATGGGCGTGATCCAATTTCAACGATTATTGAAAAATAGGCTTAATTAATCAATATTTAAAAAAGGGGCTTCTAATTACTCTAGAGGTTAAAGTAAGGTATTTTTAGAAAGATTAAAATCTATACAATTTGAAAATGTAAAAATCTCAAATTGTCAAAAAAATAGGATTTTAGATTTCCGACACCTCTTAAGACGCTACGAGGAAATTTTGTGGGAGAACAAAAATTTTTTTTTGAGCCAACAGACTACTTACGGTACCTGACTACTTGTGATAACTTTTTTTTTTTTTAAAAAAAAAAGAGAGATGGAGATTTTTTTGTGGTTTTTAGATTTATTTAGTACATTTTAAGAAAAAAAGGCTAAAATTAAGAAGCGAAAAATAAATTATTATTACTAAAATGGGAAACAATGGGTAAAAATTGACAAAAAATTGCATACATGGGGCCCACTCTGTACATATAGTAAATGAACTGATTTCCAATTTTTCAATTTTGATGTATTACTATGCTATTCCTTTTTGAAATGACCTACAGGATAAGAGATATTTTAATGTTTAAAAAAAAACTAGAGCACTTTATCTTAGTTGTTATATGAAATTGCTTAAAAAAACAGCGATTATATTCACATAAAGAACTGTAAATTTTGTAATAAAACAGTGATTGATAAATCTGAAGGTTAAAACACTTCTACTGTTATACAGAACCTACACAAACTATTTCAGCAAATTATTTTAAAAACTTTTTGAGCAATCTCTATCCCCGTTTGCGCTTTTCGAAAAAAATGTATTTCGAGTGAAACACATTTTAAAGTTTGACATCTTATGTAAAGTTATGGCATTTGCTTTTACTAAAACACTTGTAGTTTTTGTTCTAGAGAATGAAAAATAAAAAACTTGGTATTTTTATAAAACTAATAAGTTTACCTATAAAATAAAATCATAAAAAAAAAAAATGTGTCAATTTTTAAAAAAATCATGACTTTAGGGTAGTCGGATACCTTAATTAGATTTTACGAAACATTCTGCATTAAAATAACTTAGGTTTACGATTTTGTATTTGTGCTATATAAGATTTTATTAAACACTTTTTTTATTTTCTATCTTCTTCGGCCACAATTAAAAATAATTCATATGCGAAATTATACTCCGACATACACAGTTATCCCTCAATCCTACCAATATAT
>BMAV01023392.1:10706-30417 GCA_019973955.1 Trichonephila inaurata madagascariensis | reverse complement strand
AATATTCACTCACTCCAAAAAATACAGTACAATAGTTATAATTATTTTTATACTTAAAAATGCAATATCTACCTATTTAATTAAAATTATAGCGTTATAACTAACTATTAACCACAAACAAATTTTGAAAATTTGTCCAAATGATGTAGTGTGAAAGAGAAAGTTTATTTACTTAAAGTACCAGAACCGATAAAAGTATTTATTTTGAAAAAAATTCAATTTCTTACTACCCAATATGCATAATAAAATCATAAAAAAATAAAACATTCACACACACACACAAAAAAAGAGAGATTTATAACAACCCCTCCCTTCAAAACCTAGTTTTATTCTGAAATAAAAAAAATTAGGGATTATGCTGATCACAGGAATTAATTAGAAGCGAACGCCTTGCGTAGCCAAAACAAAAAGTGTTTCTTCACAAATAAAATATAGATATATATGCTGTCGTGGGCTTTTTCGCAGCGCACGCCAGAATTACTTGCATATGGCAGAATTTTTTCCTACTTACTTGACAAATATCGTTATATTTTGAACACTTCACACAATATCTTTATAAATTATAGCCTATGCAATAAATTATAGCCTATGTGTTATTCTGATGTATAAGCTATATTACTGTAAAGTTTCTTTAAAATCCATTAAGTTGTTTTTGAGTGATAGACGGACAAACATCCTCACAAACTTTCGCATTTATAATATATATATTACATTGTATGTATATCGATTAAAACTATTAATTTTGTCTGTAGTCAATTATTAATAATTAAATAATACTAGTTAGATTAAAAGACGTTTTATCCTTAACTGAAGAACACAGTTTGTCTCAATATTGTCTCTTGAATATTGGAATATAATTTCTTTTAAAATAAATGTTTGCGGCCTGAAGTCACTAAGAAGTATTATTTTTTTATATGCATTTGGAGTAGTATTTTTTTGCTTTGTTTTATGACATGATCCTCACTTCAAATTATAGTTATATTCCAGCGTTATAATTATTATAACGATAAACAAATATTAAAAAAGAAGAACTGTTTAAGATGCCTTTACCAACACCAAGTTATTATTACTTATTACGAATAATACTAACTAAAAAAGGCAATCGAAAGCTAATCACTATTTTAATTAATAACTTAAAATGATAATAGAACAAAAAGGACGATAACATGAAGTAATGCCTAGCTGCTAGTTGCTTTTATTTACACATGTACACTTTTAATTATAATATACTAGCTAGTATAGCCGTTCTTCGCATAGGTGAATTGAAAAATTAAACAATAAAGATTGAAGGATAAAGAAGTTTTTAATGAGTTATTTTTACGTGAATTGCACATTAAACAAAACAAAAAAAAACAAAAAAAAGATTTTTGTACATCTCAGCTGAACAATAACAACAAAAAAAACATGTTTGTTAACTTTTATGTCTGTAGATCTAATAGCTGATAAAAAGGATTTTTTTTTATTTATAACTCCCCGTAGCTCTCTTGTGGGTCGATTTTTGAAAACACCTTCCTAAGCTGATCTCTGTTCTGCAAAAGAAACACATTGTTATAAATTTTGTGTAATGAACGCTTAAAATAATGTAAATAGTTTATATCTAGAAGTGAAATACCTTAATATTACTTTCTGTTGTATTTATTTTATGTTAAAATGGTAATCTGCCCCACGCTCCGCCAGTTAAAGCCTTCGCAGTTCCTCGCGCCTGGCGTAGACAAAACAAAATGGGAAAATTTTTGCTTCCCACATAAAAGATAGATCCTGTCACGGGATTTTTTGCAGATGGCAGAATTTTCCCCTACATACTTGACAATTATTGTTATATTTTGGAGACTTCACACAATATCGTTATAAATTAGAGCCTATGTGTTATTTTGATGTATAAGCTATATCATTGTAAAGTTTCATTAAAATCCATTCAGTAATTTTTGCGTGAAAGAGGAAGAAACATCCAAACATACTTTCGTATTTAAAATATTAATAAGGATACTCTTACAGTTATTTATAACAATCGCTTACTCGTATAATCACTTAAAGTAGGATTTAGTTTTATTGCAAAGCATTGTGCTTGGGACTTTTAAAAAAATGATTGATTTAATAATGTTTAAAAAAAGTTTCATTCAGTTTCTACAACTCGCTTAGGGCATTGATTGAATTAATACAGAAATACAGTACAGGGAAAAAAAGATGTACCAAGTTACAATAAAACAGGTCATATAAAAAATCCTTTTAAGCTATTTCCGACTTAGGTCAGCAAAGAAAATTTTTATTTTAGTTTTACTGTTTGTTAAATAGTTACGATTAATATAAATATGTATATACATATGACAGAATCCTACTATTAAGTGACAAAATAGAAAGCGATTTTCCTTGCCATTTTCCATTTTCCTTTCTATATAGGGTATTGTACTATTTTTTTATTTGTTACTATTTATTCATTAATTAAATTTAACCAATGAGTTAATGCTTGAAAAACCTGTATTCACATCGAGTGTCATCCACTACAAGTTTAAAAAATGTATTTGAACTTGAGTGAATGAATAAAAGGTATTTTATTAAATATATAAAAATTAAAAAATATATATATATATATATATATATATATATATATATATATATATATATATATAGGGAGAGTGTGAACTAACAGTAAGAATTGAATAAAGTACAGGAAAAAAAGATACACCATAATTATAATTAAAAAAAGTGACTGAAAGGAAAACAAGAGAGAATATTTTTCTTAATTTCTTAGAGTTAGTAACATTAATTGTTGAAATAACTTTGAAGTATGAAATAAAACATCTGGTAAAATAATTAGATGACTTCTCCTTTTTATGTATCCAAATTCTAGTATTCATTGTGCTATAGTTCTATGGAAGAACATTTAGAAGTAAAAAGAAAAAAAGCCACACTTCTCGCTGGAGGACTTAATTGTGGGAAGGCAGCAGCACCATCCCTCGTTGGCCGCTGAGGGCGTTCCGCTCTCTCTCCGCGAACCCGACCACCCCTGACTCGCGTGCAAGTCGCCTGCTGCCTCCAAAACATCGTCTGCTCGCAATCCGAAAGTCGTTCTCTCTCACTCCCCACATTCTCTCTCGAGCAGCGGCAGCACGTGGTCAAAAAGATTCGGTGCACCCCCTCTCACCAATGGAGTTTATTCTAAAGCTGACAAACGATTATTTGTTTAGTCTCTCGAGGCAACAAATAGGCTTCGCTGTGCGCTTAAGACATTTCTTGTGAAGGAATTTGGATTTCTATTCGAAAAGAGATGCATTTAGCTTGGATTTCGAAGTAAGCTGGATGAAATATGTTCGATGATTCTGCGGGAAAAATGTGACAATTTTGTTAGATGGTTTTCGTTTGTTCGTTGTGATATATATGTAATGAAGTGCAATATATGTTTCTGTGATGGAATTTTTTTGTACGCGGAATAAATATTCAGAGTGAATATTAGATGTTTCGGATTGGGATGTTTTGAAACACGTATTGTGACTTGTGTGTGTGTGGATATGTTTGTCATTTGGATATGAACTGGATGCCATTCTTTTCAAATAAAACATAAAACGTTTTGAAATACTAGTTATTAGTTTCAAGAAAAACGGAAAGATACAGTTATATCGAAATCAGAAATGCCGTAACCAAAACTTGTACAGTTATTTCAGAATCAACTACTGAATTTTATAGTGGAAATTTTATTTATTATCTAATAGATATTTATATGTGGATATATTTCTGCTGGTCAGAAAGAAAGAAATTATTACATTTTGATAAATTTTATTTTAATAGATAGGAATTCCAAATATAGTTGTGGATTCAAATTAGAGTCTCTATATATGTCTTACTATCATAAATTATTAATATTCAAAGCTATTCGCAAATCTTTCTAATAGAAAAATACTAGTCAATTTGAAGAAATTTAATTTTAAATCTATATTTAAAAAAACTTCCTATCTTATTTATGTGATCTAAATTATATTTGAAGTAAAGTTATTTTTATAGAATATTATAAAATCTGTGTCGGAAATTTTCTATTTAATTGATGCTTATAAAGCTTTAGTTTTCGATGCTATCTATATTAGTAATATATTTGACTTAACGCATAAAGTGTAATTCGCGCCTGCGCGTGTTAAACCAATAAATTTATTTTAATTTGCCTAAAAATTAATTTCATTGCAACATATTGCTATATAATAAATAATTATTTAAATTTTATGGTTGTGTGAATACACTTTTTCAATAGTTGAATAATTTTTTATTTATTAAATAAAAACTTAAGCTAATTTGATTCATTACATGGATTTACGCAGCTTTTTAATTCATAATAACGTTCGCGAATAATCAATGTTCTAAATAGAATATTAATGATTTCGATTGAAAATAAAATTAGAGAAAAAATCTTTTTAAATCAACTTTTCATATTCCTACCTTAAAAATTCTAATAATATGGGATTAAATAGTGTGTCCACGAAAAATATAGACTTACACACATATTATTTAAAATGCGACTGCAACTGATTCCAACCGGAGATTTTAGCAATGAGGAGGAATACCATTAAAACTATGAACCATATTACTTGAAATAATAAATTATTCGAACTCAACATGAGTGACGCTATCGTCCCTATTGTGGCAGATACAGATGAGTTATCATCCGGAGCAGGTCCGGCACCCGTAGCCACCGGAGGAGTATTGCCGGACACTCCGAACGGACCCATCGGTGATGGAATTGAATTACTGGACAAAGATCGGACCGTGGTGGCTCCTGTAAGAAAAACACGTT
Source organism: Trichonephila inaurata madagascariensis (assembly GCA_019973955.1). Classification (NCBI taxonomy): domain Eukaryota; kingdom Metazoa; phylum Arthropoda; class Arachnida; order Araneae; family Nephilidae; genus Trichonephila; species Trichonephila inaurata. The sequence continues at coordinate 25,640 of BMAV01023392.1, read as the reverse complement.
CCGGGACTTCGAGTTCTGGATCGTCTATGAAACCCTCATTGTCCAGCAGGCTGGACAATTTAAAGATATCGACTATCCGGCAGCACTACTATCCAGAAGGAGGCTGGGGATGGGTCATTTGTGCATGTGCTTTTGTGATTAATATGCTGACCACTGGATTACTATTGTCATATGGAATTCTCTACAGAGAAGTTATCAAGGAATTTGGGGAGGATTATGCTGATCAAGCAAGTAAGTAAAAAAAATTTATTGCATGATAATTAGATTTTGTTGATTTAAAAATGGATTATTATTTTTTTTAAAAAAAAATGTTTCAATATTGTTGTGATTTAAAATTTCATAGTGTAAAAATAGTGACAAATCGAGCATTAAATACGTTTTTGTAATATTGGGTGAAAAAATTTATTAAAATTAAATAAATCCATTCATTTTTTTTTACTTATGCTGCATTACAGTTAATGAGTTTTCTTATATAAATATGCGATTTATATATAAATTTATAATCTTCTAAGTAATTGGTATTTTTAATTTTTTTAAACAAGGGAAATGAACTAAAAATTTTCTTTTCTTTTTTTTTTACAAATTGCAAAAAATAATTTAGAGAAAGCTACAAAATGAAGTTACAAATTTTGTTACTTTTATGGTTTCCAAATAACGTTTTAAAAATTTTACATAATTACTCGCAATGTATATTGTTTTTGTCATAATAAGTATACTTGATTATCCAATAAGTAATATTCCTGTGATGAAAATTTTTAATTCAAAATACATTTTTAAAATCGTCTTTAAGTTATATACTATATTTCAAACGAATTTTTCTCATATATTCTTAGCATATTTTTAAATTAATTTTTAAGCAGAAACGCTTAAGTAAAATAATTCTGATTTGACGATAATAATTTTCTTTATCCCAGTAAGTTGAGACAAAACCGAAAAACTAACGCTTCTGCTGTTTGATAATAAAGCAGAAAAAAAAATCAAAATATATTTGAAATTTTCAAAGTAATACTCATGATATCCAAAGTAATTAGAATGAAAATTTCACTCACCACAGATCAGGTTACTTTCGAATTTTCACTTCAATTAGCTGTCTCAATTCTTGACATTTTAAAAAGAGAAAATATCAAAATAAACTACATTCAAGAAAATGCAATAAAATTGTAATCATTCTTAGTTTTTATAAAAAATACGTTTGTATCTTTTTTCTCATATTATTAGTATATATAAATACTATAACCACTAAAATCCCATGGTATTCGACGTTCAAGAGTTTAATTAATAATAAACTACTTTCCAGAATATATTTCCTTCAGAAGTTAAGTGAAAATAAATTTGTGAAACTTTTTGATGTACTGAAAATGTTCTTCAAAAGTAGCAAAAATATTTAAAAAAAAAGACAATATACGTACAAAACAATTTTAACTTAACGAAATACATGAAATAAAATATTTTCAAGAAAAACTTTCCATTTATAAAGTTGATTAAGTATAATAAGTTAGTGGAACTAATGAGATGCTAAAATTTTCGAAATATACATCTGCAGTTTCTTTTTATAAGCGAATTACTGCATCTAAAGCTAATTATAATAAAATATGTTATTATTAAAAAAAATGTTTTAGCAAGAGCATACAAACATACATAGAAAGAAATAAAAGTTTTACAGAATCAGAGAAAGATCACAAGGCATGATTTCTTTTTCAAGCGTTAATATCTATTAATATAATACGTGATATTAAAAATAATATCTGCGGCAAATAGAAATAGCTATGAAACGTAATTTAAATAAATAACATTTAAATCCTTATTGTTTACTTAAAATCAATTTTTTGATTGAATTAAGCATCTGGAATTGTTATTTTTGTAGTTGAAAAAAGTATTGTAAATTGAACAAAATGTTATAATTCCCGTTATTATAATGATAATAAAAATTCGAATACTAATCCCACGTAAAAAAATTTTCACTTACAAAAGTTTCTTAACAAATTATATGTTTTAAATAACAAATATATAATAAAAAGTTATAAAGACATTCTAATATCAGTAGATATGTATCTTGAAATAAAATTATCAAATACAATGCCTATTGTATATTCTGGCATCGCTAACTTTATTTGAAAATTAAGTTTGGAAATGAAATCCAATATCATGCTCTAATCAAATTTCTTTATATATGTTTATCTAATAATTACACATCCTATTTGTATGCATCCTTTCTATGAAAGAAATATGCAATAAAAATAAGGCATTAAAACTTAATTTTAAGAAAAATCATTCAATGAAAAGAACACCCAAAGAAAGTAAGAATACAATGATATATATATTTTTATTTATATAACTATTTTTAGTTAAGAATCAGCGAAGCATAACTATACTGTCGTTCTAAAGTTGAAAAGCAAGAAAATTTTTGAAATAATGAAGCATAATTTTATTTTTCAAAGCGACAAATTACATTATCGTTTTTTTAGCAGATGATTGTTTTAGAATAAAATATATTACTTAACTTATTGAATTCCTAACATTTTCAATTAATAAATTATAGTAAAATTTACTTTCATGAAATTTTGAATTAACAAATATATAAATCTTAAGGCATTTAAATAATACATGTGATTAAAAAAATATAGCAGTTCTTAGAAACTACTAAAATATTTAAACATTTAATAATATAAAAAAATTATGAGTATTAAAATAACTTTTATTCATTATTCTTAATATATTAATTCATAAAAAATTTTTTTACAATACTAATGAAGTACAAAAATCGTCTGTATTTAATTTCAAACCTGAAAGCTTATAAGCAATAAACATTTAGATTTAATTTCATGAATATTTTTATGAGAATAAAGATATGTGTGTATGGTTTTCTTCGGAACAAAAATAAATTTTTTTTAAATTGAAGTTTTATTTTATATATAATGCAATATATATTTAAATTGTTTGTAATAGTTAATGCTCCTAATTTAGTCATCCAAATGATATAGCCTTGTTTTCAACTATTTAGTTCAATGTGCGATATAAAATATTTTGAATCAATATTATATAATTAAAGAGTAATAATTATTATTTAAATATTCATCATCTTTTTTATGGGCATGGTGAAATTGTACAAGCAAATTCAAAGCAAAAACCACACTGATAGAGAGTTAAGTAGAATATATCTATATATTCTCATTTAATGTATATTCGTCTACTAGTTAAGTTCCGTAGTTTAATTATATTATAATTGCTCAATTTATATAATTACTAATAATCTAGTGAAAAAATTAGTTAAAAGATTTAGAAATTTAAATTCACTAAACAGGGAATTTAAATGTAAAATAGTGTTATCGAAATACAATTGCTTTAAAAGCATTCATATACCTGTAATGTTTCGTCTTTTAAACACATTTCTATAAATCATTTCGTTTTATTTGTTGCGTAACATGCAGCTTTAGTTAAGATTTTTGTTTCAAATTATCATGCTGTGTATTGCTTGATAAAAATATTTTCGAAGAAAATATATATTCATCTTTTTTATAAGTCAAAACCGAAATATGTATTTTTTTTAAAATATGATTTTTCAAAGTTTTAAACTAATGAAAAGGATTTAAATAATTGTTCAGGGGATTTTGGTTATTATATACATTTCTTTTAAAAATATTTTACTAATTCTTATTTCTCCTTGAGATTATTACCTAATTGATTGCGATTGTTAATATATTCAAATAATATTAAGTGAATGAAAGACTTTTCTGAATTCTTACTGTTGCTTTTCTCAACCAAATTTTTTCACATTTATTTCGGAAAATTTCACAAATCTTCTTTTCATGATTATGGAATAATATTAAATGAATCGGAAGTTATAGATATTTATTTTAAAATCTTTAATAATGTAGAATTAAGTTAGTAAGTAATATAGGAAAATACAAATAGACAAATTATTGCTGAGATTTAAACATTACTTTCAGCTAAAATCTGATTTTTAAAAAAATCATACTTTGTTTGTGTAATATCATCGTAAATTAATATTTAACAAATAAAAATTACTTTTAACGAATTCAATTCTATCATAAAAATTGACCTAATCTAATTACTAATTAATTCTTTAATCAATCTAATCCTATCTAAAATTTTAAAACAAGGGTAAAAGAGAAAGGGGGAACCATTACTTTTTAAACATAAAAGCACACGTATATATGTCATACATAGTTTAAGTATTACGGAAATATTATTCTTAATTTTTAGGTCCTATTTTACAGAAGGAAACAATGTAATGTCTAATACTTTTGTTGGAAATTTAACCACTTCTTCTAAAATTCAAATAAAAAAAATTAACGCATAAGCACAAATAATTAACATATGAAACTTACAAAGTAGCAACAATAGTTCATAACTCTTTTTGTTGACCCAATCAAAAAGTTTGAATAATTACTTTACTAAGAAAAACACTCTAAAATGCTCAGAATGATCTCCATTCTGGTTATTTTTACTGTAAACATATCTATAACAAAGAGGAAAAAAGCATATTACGTACATTCCAAATAACACTCGAATTTTTTTCTTACTTTCACAACATTATCAACAGGAATAAAATAAAATAATATTAACACTCTTTTTCACACGTTCTAAAATAAACAGAGCAATTGAATGAAGCGAAAGAAAGGAGAAAATGCAATATCATTTTCATAGACTATTAGCGAAACAATTTGTCAAAAAGGAATGTATAAATATTACTAGGGGAAATATAATATAAAAGAAGTGAAAATACGGAAACATTACTTTAATTTATTATACAGCAACAATGCAGATAATATGAAAAAAATGTTGCGTAAAATATGCATTTAAAATGCCGCCGAATCGAATCAATATAAGAAAAATACTTTCCAAAAAAATCTTTTCCATTTCTAAACGACAAAATATAATAAATTACATTTAGCATCATTTAAATATTTTGAAAAGCTTATAATTTATATATTCATACATCTTTTTTGCTATTAAAATGTAGTTATTATAAGAATAGAATTTTATTTTTGCTTCAATATGTGTAAAATCTATCTTGTTTAAAAAAATGTGCATAAATGCAAAATATTAATAATTAAGATATGATATTCCACTGTAGGGTAGAAAATAGTCCTGATAAAAATAGCTATTAGAAGAGAAAATAATAGCAATTGCATACAAAATAGTTTTTTAAGAACTTAAATCTTACTTTTTTAATTCTTTTCCAAGTAAAAAAAATCAACGCTCGATAAAAAGAATATATATTAACCTCACACATTATCATTTCTCTTTTTGAAATGAAAAGTCACTAAAATATATACATTTTGTTTGAAATATATGTGTAAAATATTGAAAATATGTAGCTAAATTTGAAAATCCAAACATTATTATCAAAACATAAATAACTTTATAGCAAGAAAGGATTTTTAAAAAATATCCCTAGTTAATCGTCTTTAAACTTTGTTTAAACTTTCAAAAATAACGTAAGACAATCCCCATAAAAAACTGGAAAAACCTACTAGTGAGCGAATAATTTTTTAAAAGAAAGTAAACTCTTTTCAAACAGAATAAACGTGAACAAACACATTTATCAGAATAATCGGTTTAGTCTTCGATGATTGAAAGTTACAACTTTTAGTTCTTCAAATTACCAAAAGGTGGAGCGATGCACGATTTGTGGAGTTTCTCAGGTGAAAAGCGTTCATGTTGTGCCGTCAAGGGAGTTCGGAAACAGGAAGATAAGTTGAGCAATGCAAAATGACAGCACATCATATGCAGCTTTTTACTGTTATTATCGTTATTGAATTGTTATTTTTATTTCATTTATAAGAGGTATTCGACTACTTGAGACCATTTTTTTTTTTACAAAAATGGAGATATGGGGATTTTTTTTTGTGTGGTTTATTTAGTATATTTTAAGATAAATAGGCTAAAATAAAGATGAGAAAAAGAAATTATTACTACTAAAATGGGGAAAAAATAGGTAAAAATTTACAAAAAATTATATACATGGGGCCCACTCTACAAAAAGTTTATGAACAAATTTTCAATTTTTAGATTTTGATGTGTGGCTTTGCTATTCATTTTTGAAATGACCTTCAGGATAAGAGAGATATTTTAATTTGTACAAAAACTAAAGCACTTTATCTTAGTTATTATATGAAATTTCTTAAAAAATAAACAGTAACTATTTTTACATATGTAAATTTTGTAATGAAACAGTGATTGATAAACCTGAAGGTTAAAACACTTCTACTATTACACAAAACGTACACAAAAAATTTCAGATAATTATTTTCAAAACTTTTTGAGCAATCGTTGTTCCCATTTGAGCATTTAAAAAAAAACCACATTTCGAGTAAAACGCATTTTAAAGTATGACATCTTGCTTAAAGTAGTGGCATCTGTTTCAGCTAAAACACTAGTAGTTATTGTTCTGGTGAATGGAAAATAATAAACTTGGTATTTTTATAAACCTAATAAGATGGTCTATAACATAAAATCATAAATAAAATTCACTTTTGGGCAAAATTCACAATTTTAGGGTAGCCGGATACCTTAAGAAAAATACATCAGTAGCATAGGAGTTCTTTAGAGGCGATGTTAAATATTTACGTGAAACATTTTTTACTGTTAATCCTTTTCGTTTCGCTTGACTTTTGATTAAATTAAGAATTATATATTTTGTACTCAAAAACAAGTTTTTATTCTCCTCGTATTTATATAAAAAAAAAAAAAATCGAAGTGATATATTCTCATTATGTAGGAAATTTACGAAAGAACTTCATACTGGTGCCTCTTTAAGATAAAATATTTAATATTTTAGTTACCGTAAAATCTGGCATATAAAATAAGATCGAAATTTAAGGGTGCTCGTTATAAGCCGGGTATGAAAAAAATTTAAAAAGAAAAAAAAAATGAGCATATAAAAAAAAATTAGACCTACATAGATCGAAATACTGTTTATTAAAAAGAAATGACATTCCTTATGAACTTAAAGGTTTGTAATTCAGGAAGTATACTATATTTTTTCTAAAGCTTGGGATATAATACCTGAAATAAAAGATTTCAAAATACAAGAGCGTTGCACACGTACATTTCAGGTTTTTTTTTAAAAAAAAAAAGGGAGTGTGCGTTTTACGGTAAATATGTTTAAAAATTTAAAAATGCAGCATTTTTTGAAAGTATAGATGCGTGTTATACACCAGTGCGGCTTTACATGCCGGATTTTATGGCAGTTATTTTTTGGTATAACGAGTATTGTAGACTTTTAAAAATATAATGCTCAATTGTTTATTTTATGAATTCTATCAAACGAATAAAAAATTAATCTTCGAATTATAATGTAGGAAATTCATGTTTTAAAACATTTCTAGAAACCATTATTCAAAACCGAGCTATATTTGAAAATAACTATTATTAAATATTTTTTATTGACAACGTCTTTTTTTTTTACTTTATCCCGCAACTATTTAGGTTTTTTAAAGTTTTTTTTTTCCAGTTGAGAAATTTTCGGTTAGCTAGAAGGATTACTTTCATCTGAAATAGAATTTTACGCATGCACTTTCTTTATTATTATTTTAAAAGTGCTTTTTTTATTATTAAAGCGGTTTCCGTTTCCTTGGTTTTCCAATATTTGAAAAAGGAATTTTTTGACTTTTTCTGGAACCTAACGTTGACATTTTTTTTTTCAAATGGAACATTTTTGAGCGTAAATTCACAAATACTACCATTTTTTAAAAAAATATTTATGCTTCGAAAATTGCAGTTCAAAAAGTTTTGAATCATTAGTGATTTTATTTTTCTGAGAGAAAATCTTTTTCTCCTTATCGAATATGTGTTAATGTTCTGGTCTTAAATAATTTTTAAGAAAAGTAAAAGATAAATTTAATTATCATTTATTTATTTTTTTGACGAAAGATCACTATGGACACATTTCGACGTTTAACTACTTTTGCCTAATTATAACAGTCTCAAAGAAGAGAACGAAAATTTGTCAAAAACGTACAATTTTCTTTTCTTTTCTTTTTTATTTTTTTTGTCACAAAATAAACCATATAATTTTTTTATGATAGAGTGAAACATTTTACTTAAACCTTTTTTTTTATATATAAAGCAGAAAAATACAGTAAAGCCGAAAAATAAAGTAAAGGAGCTTTAATTTATTCATTATTATTTTTTTCACTTTAAGATTCATTAGTCACGTAGCAGCCTGTTTATTTTATTTCATTTTGTGATTTTTGATAATTAATGGTTTTATGTTTTTAACTTGGCTCCATAATGTTCTAAGTAAACTTAATAAAACTTTTAACCGTCTCTCAAAAGTAGCATGAAACCAATTTATAATCCCTAATTTAATTGCGAATTCTGTAGATATTCTCGTGTATTCCTTCAGAAATTAAAAAAATTCTTATTCATTAAAATTATTCTTTTTCATGACGATTATATTTCCATATTCTTCAACTGATAAAGAATTAATACAACTGATATTTAATTAACGATTAATTTATTTCTTCTTAGATTAATGATTAATAGTATAACTCTTGTTTGATTTTTTAAAGCATTAAATACATTTTTATACATTCTGTATGAAAATATATATTATATGTTCTATGTAAAAAATGCTGATATATACTTTAAGTACTTATTCTGAAATAAATGAACGAAAAAGAATTTTGTTTTGATGAATGTTGATGTGTTTCGTTAAATAGAATTATAAATTTAATCTGAATAGTATTTCTATGTTTTTAATCTTCTGCTAGTATTATTTTAACGAAAAATGTTATTTTATCGTATTCGACTGACATAATCACATACTATATTTTTTATTAACTCTATTCCAGTCATGCTATGTACCGTGATTGGAATTGAGGATATTATATGAAATCTTGGGAAAAGTTATCAACAATTTAAGGTTTTATAGTTATAAAACTCAAAATAAGTTATTATTTTCATTCATAGATTATTTAATTTTTCTTTTAAATGCATTAGTTTATAATCATTAACTTAAGAAATTAAATTAGACTTAAGAAATTGCTATGGAATTACTTGTCATATTAGAACATAGAGTTGGAAAAATTTAGAATTTCTATTGAATTCAAATAACATACTTAACAGATAAAATTATTAAAAATGTAAGGTTTTACAGTAATAATACTTTAAAGAATTTATTATTTTAATTCACAGATTATTTCATTTCGCTTTTAATACGAATTGTAAATTCTTAATAAAGATTAGGCTTAAGAAATGGAAATGGAATGAGACTTGTGTTAGATTCGGATATTGAGTTGGAAAAGTTTAAAATTCAAATACAGTTAATAAATAAAAAAATATTGCAGTTAATTCAAATAACATACTAAGCTGCTAAAATTATTAAAAAAAATTCGATAAATTCATTTCTTGATTCTCAAATGATGGGAATATAGAATTAGAATAATAGTTCAATTGAACACGTTAATTGTGTCAGCCAGTTGGAATAAGCCGTATTCATCTAAAGTATACGATTATCAATTAAATTATAATAGTATTATTATAAGTAAATAATTAGTAGTATTATAAGCAAATAAATTACATTAAAATAATTTGTATATCTTGATTTAACAAACTATGCCAAAAGGGCCGTAGGCGCTTTTAAAAATAAACGGAAGCTCATACTCTCGTTCTAAGTGTCAACATCTAATTTATATTTGTATCTGTTTCTTTTTCCCGAAATATTTTTTTCAAAGGAACACATTTTTCAGGTGAAAAAAAGTTAAACACAAAGCCCGGGCTTTCTTTTGATCGGCGCGGATGAGTTGCTTGAATATGCGTGCAATAACTCAGAAAACAAAAGCAATAACTCACACAAACGATCTCAGAAAAAGGGGATCCGATATTTTTTTTGAAACGAATCGTATTCAGATACTGACAATCACACAAAAGAAAAATTATTATTTTTCTTTTGATTTTGACGTCCCCTTTTTCCGAGTATTGTTAAACATCTTTCCCTAAAAGATCCCGCTTAACACTAATCAAAAGTTGAAAAGATTCCAGTTGACGCTCTTACGACTCTTTTATCGTTCACCGCTGCTTAAAATAAGATCTCTTCTAAAAATGGCCAAAAAGTCCACGCAACCAGGAATAAATTTCTCTTCCCACCACCACCACCAAAAAGTCGCCGAACTGTCGACGCAAATACAAAATCAATTTTTCAAACAAAAGTTCGCTGGTTAGACAATCGCTATGATCCATCAACTCGACGAATTTTCGCGCCGAACAATAACACCATTCGTCAGGAAAGCCTAATTATTTTTTACGACTTATTACTCTGCACGATCGAAAAGTTTTCTCCCCACCGCTGTTGCCACTGGGTTGTAAAAGTTTCGAAAAAAAATGGTGCAGAAGAAGAACAAAGAATAATGAATGGGCAAAAAAAAAAAAAAAAAAATAAAGTTTTTATTTAAAAAAAAACAAAACATTTAAAACCTTTAAACATTTTTTTCCAAAAAAAAAAAAAAAAAAATGGTGGAATCTTGATGTACGAAAGGGTGAAGTCTTTGTTACAAATTATATCGGTGTTGTTTTTTTTATTTTTTTAGTTTTAATTATTATATTGGAATATATACCTACCTATTGTGCACGAATACCTTCCATATGAGTTATTTTAATGCTGCTTTTACGCTTCTAGAATTGTAATTTAATATGAGCCAAAATCGGAACAAGGAAAATGATTGTTTACATTCCGATCAGGAATATTTTCGTAGCCGGAAATCATTTTCTTTCTTTATTTAATTGATGCTATCTGAAATTTTATACCTTGTTCAAATTCTGAGACAAAGGGCTATTAGATAAAGCAATAAATGATCAGTAGAATGAAGATCGTATTTTCGCGTGCTCTATATTAAGAAAGGAAGCATGATAAGTAGCTTGTAAATGAACTGAGAATGACTTCTTGAACGAGATAAATACCTTTCAAATAAGAATATTGTTTTATGTAGAATAGAGTGTATACGAAAGAGAGTTGTTTCACATGAATGGCAGAGAGGAAAGACTTGAATTATTCGAAATAATAACTACAGATAACGCAAGAATTACTGTTTATTTGATTTAATAAAAAATTATTTATTCCAGAGTTGCACGGAAGAGAACGTTTTGCTTAGAATTTAAGGGGAAAAGTTCTAGTAATGTGAGAGGTGAGAAGTTTAAGTAAATGAAAATGGTTAAATTATTCGTGATTAGAATAATACATATGGTATTGAATGTAAAATGCAGTAATGTAATTTTGATTAGATACTTAAGAGTTAAAAATAAAAATTAAAAGAATAAAACATGCAAAAATAATTAAATAAATGGGCTAAATTCATGAAGGTCACATGATAAATGCAATCACGTGTTCTCCATTGAAACCAAAACTCACGTTAGGCTTGTACTTGTTGTTCTACAGGTGAAATTTATACTTTTCAAATTTTGTAATAAGGTATAAAGATTCTTCAAAAAGTTTTTTCAAAACTTAAAAAAAAAATCTCATACTATACTTGTACTTTTACATAATGTGTATTTTATTTGCTTATGTGCGTTATTGTTGTTGATATATAAATATGTACTCTTTTTAAAGGAAAGTTTCTTTAAAAAGCAAAAGTTGGCAACAGCGAAACGTTTGAATGGATTGGCTGAAATGACGTGAGTCCAGTTATATGATTATGACATCACATGAATTTAGCCCATTAAACAGTCGAATGACTTCACGAATACGACGCAATATACCAGAAAAATATGTAAATATAAAAATGTTAGTATTAAGTTTGAGTAAAAGATATAATTCTCTCTTTAAGAATCTTCAAAATTTATACCACTAAAACATACTATTATTTACAGTAGTTTAAATAATTGAAATCATTATGAAATTGCATGTTATCTTCAGTAACGATAAATATTAACTAAATACATTTAATAATTCTACTAAGTAAATATTCTTAAAAAAATTCTTTACCATAAACAGCTTTATATTTTTCAATTGACATTCAGGGTTATAAAACGAAAATATTTTATCGTTGATATTTGTAAAACATTCTAATACCAGTATTTCAGTTAAGGGATTCTGGAAAATTATAAAATTGTGCATTCTATTCTGACACATTTAAGCAAGGCAACATCAAAAGTAAATGTGACTTTTAATCCAAATGTAACATCTTTTATGTTTTAATGTAACGTTTGTATTTGTGTTAAGTTCTAATTTTCAAGTCAATACGTTCAAAAATTTTTTTAAAAAAATGTATTTAATTTGTGATACAAAAGTACTGAAATACTGATTTAAAAAACCCAATTTCACTCAGTTTTCGTATCAAAATCTGTCTTCGAAGAAATCTTCCTCCAAAGAAAATATAAAACAGTTAGGTTTTTTTTTCATTAACTTGATTTGATATTAATGTGCAGATAATTAAAATAAAATAAAAATGAAACAAAGATAGTAGTATTTGAAGGATTAATAAATTACGGATTCCTTCTTTATATTATCTTAATTTAACAAAGAAGTTTCATCGAAAAGACTAGTCAATTTTTAAATTCAGCCAGATCTTTAAGTTGTAGATAATACATAGAATTGAATAAAATATATGTAGCTATACTATTTCCATGCTATTTAGAAAGTTTTTGATTAAACTTCGATTAAGAATGCCAGGACATGCTCGAAAGAATAAAATGCCAAAATTGAAACTTCGTTTATGGGACACATATCTTTAAAAACTTCTCATAGAGCTTAGATTTTTGTGTGTGATCTTGATAAAGATATTTTAATCATTCTGTAGAAATACAAAAATAATATTTTAGTTAAAAAAATTTTTTTTTTCTGTTTAATGCAATTGAACATAAATTTTGAGATCTCATAATACATGTTTAGGTATTATTTTTTAAAAAAAGTATCTCTTAAATATGTAAAATATTTTTGCATGAAAAAAAAAATACACAAAATATAGTGAATCTATTTTTTTTAGTAAAATATTAAGATAGTTTTTTTAAAAGAAAGTTATAAATCTTTGTAATTTTGAAAATTTCCGTTTTTCTCCCTTTTTCAAGCATAAAACTATTTTTTTAAAAATTATGTACTATTTCGACTAAAAAAAACAGGTTCACTATATGCACAGATTCTATACAAGATACCTGTGCATATAAGGGCACAATAGGGCTCTAAATTTCTTATACTTTTATAAGTATAAAAAATTTGGAACCCTATAGTACAATAGTTTTTTTTAAAGTGTACCTAAAAGCAAAAAATTATGCCTTGGAGAAAAAGTGAAAAAACTAAACTTTTGTAAACATTTGTTTGCATGTTTGTCAATTACCTTTTTCATATTTTAAGATTATTTTATCAACGAACATATAAGTGTTATACATTTTTATATTCAGAAAAATATGCACTATTTTTTTAATACTAAAATTGAAAAATCGATTTTTTGAATGTATATGATGTCCTGGTTTTCTTAAGAAAAAAAAATTAGATAATATTAATAGGTGAAATATCAAACTTCCAAAGCTGAAAACTTGCCTTTTCTAACTATTTCCCATGGATTTTCTAATTTTAAATCTCCCTACCATGTAATAATAAACATGTAAAACAATATGCAGTAGAAACTTTCGAGTGTCTAATAACATAAAGAAGTATCTCAAAATGAGAGATGGGGGCACTCTTTCAAAAATAACACAGTTGTTCAAACATAAAAGTCAGCAATTATTTTCTTAAAACTCTGGATAAAAAGTAAATATACGTGCCATTTTATGTTTATGAAACATCTGAACGGAAGTTTAAAAGTATCAAGACAAAATCATCCATAAGAGATGTTATGTTTCAAAATTGTGTGGACTCTTGCTGACCCCGATTTCTAAACAGTCATTTACTGTATTTCACATACATAAACCGAATACACGTGTTAAAATATACAAGTGGAGACGGCTTAGCGACTATTCAACCGTTTCAGTCATCACCAAATTTAACTTATAGAAACTCGGAATAAAGGCCACATTCATTTGAAAATGCGGACCGACTTCGATGTGACTATCAGGTTATTGTTTATGAAGAGGGAAGAGCTAAGGGAGATAAATCGTGACTTTATCAGGAGCGTCCTCAAAAATATGACGCAAAGGACATAAATTTGACTACCAGGGTCTGTCTTCATCCGAAAAAACACTCCTTATCGTCAGGGAACTAGGAATATAAAAGAGGACTTTTAAAAAGTGAGATGGGATATTGCAAAGCGGGTCAATGATTCTTTTAGAGAAGTGCTTCGTGAGGATCGGGTTGGAAATGCTTTTTTGCAAACGATCTGATTTTCCGATGGTGCTGTCACTGTTTATAAGTTGTGGAAATGTCGTTGCGTGTTGTATTTTAAGTACGGAAGAGAAGTCTAAAATGTTTCTGCTTTAGTACTTCCTGGAAATCGTTAGAAGTTGAATTTCTAATAATCTTCTGTTTTTTTATTACTTTTAAAATGCTATTTTAGTAGACATTTTTTTTATATTTCAAAATTTTTATTACACAAATAATTATTACCTATATATTTCCTTAAAAATTTCTTTTAAGGTATCCGACTACGTTCGGAGCCGTGATTTTGCAAAAGCGTATAAATGGATAATATTTATGATATTTAGTGTCACTTAGATTAGAAAATGTATATAAAAATGTTTTAAGAATATTATTACAATAAAAATTATTTTAAGTTCTATATTTTGACAAAAAATGAACAAAGAATGACCCATTTTCAAAATATTCTCCTTTTGTGAAAAATGCATCTATTATAACAATATTTTGCCTATATATAGCCCAGACTTCTGTACAGAGGCTCAACTAGAACTTTTGTAATATATATACTTTAGAAGTGGGTTTATCCATGTCTTACGACAACAGAGGGGAGAAATTTTAAGAAAAGAACGCCACTAATTATTTCAATGGGTTGTAACTCTGAAAATAATGTGAATTTTTCAAAA
>BMAV01023392.1:0-10606 GCA_019973955.1 Trichonephila inaurata madagascariensis | reverse complement strand
CATAATATTATTATTTTAGAAGTATTTTTTATAAAAGGAGAACATTTTGAAAAAAGGTTATTCTTAGTAAATTTTTTACCAAAATATTGTATCTAAATAATTTTTTTTGTCAAAATGTTCTTAAAACAATTATACATGTATTCTAATCTAAGTGACACTAAATATGATGAAAATCATCTATTTATGCGCTTTTTTAAAATCACGGTTCCGAACGTTGTCAGATACCTTAAAGAGCCAATTATCACACACACATTACTTATTTGTCATTACATCCTGTTGAATCTTCAGACTTTGAATTTCCAATAATCTTCTGTTTTTTAGTACTTTTAAAATGTCATTTTAGTAAACCGTTTCTTAAAGATTTCGAAGTTATTATTTCAAATAATTATTACCTGTCTATGAAATTTTTACTTAAAGAATAAACTATCATTACTTATTTGGAAATAAATTAAGTATCGTTTTTTTAAAAAAAAGCAGGGATGATTCCAAAAAAGAAATATTTTTTAAACGTTCTTCAAAACGTTACAGAATTGCCAAATTGCAATTGATATATATGTATATGTATGTATAAAATATATATTTAGATATATGTATGTTGTATGTATACCCCGAATGACTTTTTAATACCATTTTTGAATTATACAATTCTCAGAAGAGGATTTATTCATATTTTAATATATTAGAATAAATAAATTTTAACAAAAACATCGGTTATTATATTTCAATTGATAATTGAACAGAGAGATTTTTTTTTAAAAAAAAAAACATTGCTTAGGATTTGTAGAGAAGCCTTAGCTATATATAGACAAGCTAATATTATTATAGAAGTATTTTCCATACAAAGAGATTGTTTTACAAATATGTCTTTTTATCTTCATTTTTCTTTAACCAAAAATTGTATTTAAATAATTTTTTATTCTAATAATAATCCTATAGTAATTTTTTATATGTATATTTTAATTCAAGTCTCATTAAGTATCATAAAATTAATCATTTATATGCTTTTGCAAAATCGCAGTCCGAAACGCAGTCAGATACTTCACAGTAAATTTTGCAGGAATATGAGTATATACAGGTTTTTTTTCCACACACATTCAAGAATATTAAAAGTAAGATACCTAATATCTTATAAGTTCCAATTTAGAAAAATAATTAAACATGTTTTTCTTACTTTTCCAACTCACCCATTAGTGTGATGTAATTAAAAACGAGATTCATCGGATCACGTGACTTTTTTCCTCAATTGTCCACTATTCAATATTTATATGCCTGAGAGAATTTGAAACCCCTTGTTTGTGCTGCAGACAGCAACAGTGTTTGCCCTTGCATTCGGATTTCATAGCCTATTCGGTGCATAATACGACAAACGATACACTCATACAAGGTGTTCGGGCTAAAAGTATCGAAAAATAATGGCTTCTTATTACGGAACTACCCATCAGAATGTAATAAACTGTTCATCCGTGGATTGGAAAACTCTCCGAAATTTTTGGGGTCTAGTCCGATCGGCCGCACGTGTGCTCATTATTCGGCAATCACAGACGATAAACTTTTTACACTGACTTCATTAGTAAAGATGTGGATGCAACAGTAAAAGATGCAGTGCGTACTTTGGTGAACGGAATTTAAATCAGTCACGCATGGACAGCGACGTGTTTGAACAGAATGGAATGTCGTTACTGGCTTGCCTAATAGATTAATCAGGACTCCTACAAAATGAATCACTTACACGAAAAACAGTGTCTTCTATCACGAAAACTTAAAGATACTTGCCAGTCTTGGATACCAAAGTTTCCTTCTCCTCCAATGGGTGGTTATATTTTGATGTCGGAGGGTCGACATTCCATTCTGTTTGAACACGTCGCTGTCCATGTGTGACTGATTATAAATTCCGTCAAAGTTCGCACTGCACCTTTTGCTGTGGCGTCCACATCTTTACTAATGAAGTCAAAGTTAATCGCCTGCGATTGCCGAATAATGTTTTCACGTGCAGCCGATCGGACTAGACCTAAAAAATCTCGGAGAGTTTTCCAATCCACGGATGAGTAGTTTATTACATTCTGATGGGTAGTTACGTAATAATAAGCCATTACTTTTGGATACTCTTAGCTCGGACGCACTGTACTTTAACACTATCCATGATTAAGATTTGCTGCAATTTCCTGCACTGTTACCATTCTGTTTTGCTTCACATTTCGGGAGATTTTTCTTGTTTCGTCCGATCACTAACCCCTTGATGATGACCGCAATATTCACGTTCAGACCGAGTTTTTGTCTGGCCTTGCAGTCACGACACACTTTCGCACCAGTAGATCGTGAACATTCAAAAAATACGGTGGTTCTGCTAAGATTTGTTCCACGTCTACGAATTTCTACAATCATCCTTTCAAAGAGCGTCAAATCACGTTTTCTTCATATATTCTCAAGAAACTTATCTGGACAAATGTGTAAAATGTCTTTCTCTATTACTTTCTTAAGGTATCCTACTACTTGCAACTTTTTTTTTAAAAAAAATGAAATATAGAGATTTATATATTTGTGGTTTTTAGATTTATTTAATACAGTTTAGAGGAAAAAAAAGAGGTTAAAATTAAGAAGAGAAAAATAAATTATTACTACCAAAATGGGAAAAAATAGGCAACAATTAACAAAAAATGACATAAACGGGTCCCTCTCTGTACAAATAGTAAATGAACAAATTCTCAATCTTTTAATTCTGATGCATTACTTTGCTATTCCTTTTTGAAATGACCTTCAAGATAAGAGATATTTCACTTTTTACAAAAACTAGAGCAATTTATCTTAGTTATTATATGAAAATGCTTAAGAAACAGTGATTATATTCACATAAAGATATATATATATATATAACTTTAAGAAGATCGTTATTTATACTTATATATGTATTTCGGCATCTTTGAGACTTCAATAAGTGTAACTTAAGTCCCATAAATACTTTTTAATTGTTAGAACAGCCAGGTTAAATAAAAAGAGTGAGGTTTTTTTAACGGAACCATTTGCCTCATTACATGAGTTCGTATCTGAAAACCCGCATATTTGTTTTTTTGTATGTGTACTCAAACATTATACTCACTGAATTTACAATCTATTCGCTCGTTTTAAGCCAGTCGTTTCGCTGAAGGCAGAGCACGTATTGGACATGGAATCCAGCCGGAAGAATTATATCACAGGGGGTAAAAATGTAACTCAAAGTGATAAATCATGTTCGAAGTGAAATAAAAGAGAGAGAAAAATTCCACAAAAAGAAGTGTACACACTATCTTCTAAAAACCAAAAGTTCAGATTTCTGAAACTTCATACAGTGAATGTGGATTCTTCACGAAAAGTATTTTTTGTTTTGTTTATTATTTCTTTTTTTTATTCGAAAAAAGTATATAGAAGTTTTATCAGAGTCAGACACTCATACACATATGCATTTGTATTAAATTCTCTTTACGTATGTGACTACATTTATCTTATACTGCACGAACAAGAAATAATAAAGGAGCATTAGGATTGTTATTTGATGCCCAGATTTAGTAGGAGATATGTCCTATTTTTTTTTCACTAAAAACGTTTTTCTGTCTTATGGAATGACGATGGAAATATAGATCTGTAGTTTGTGCCGCCTTTTAATTCTGTTTTATTCTTAAATACCATAAATAGATAAATAAGAATGGGTGACATTGGTTGTTTATTTTTAGTTCATTTATTTAAGAAGGGACAAATAGAGGAGAGTATACGAGTAACAAGATATGCTAGTAACGTTTAGTTCTGCTGAAGCCAATTTTTTATCATTGTATTAATATATAATATATTATTGTATAAGCACTGTTATTAGTTTTTTGGCGACAGTCCAAAGGGGAATTATTTATCTGCACCAAAATCGTACCATAATAATCCAAATTGTTACTAAAAGTGCGAAATGATATTCAACTTTAGATACTTTATATTTGTTTAATTCTATTAGCCTTATTTAAAATAGTCTAGAAGGTTTTTTTACATACGCTCTAGAAAAAATAGTTGATCTGAAACAACTGGCTAGCGGATATGTGTATTTGGGGTTTCAAACAAAGATCAGCCATAGCAAATTTTAAACTCAAATTTATTTATATCACGTTTACTCAATCAACACAACTAAAAATAGGGAATGCACTTAGTTCGTAATTAGAAAAGGAATCGCACGGCTTAAGGCTACTTAACATATAAGTATAATTTACTCTACATACTTTTCGAGCACTCTGAACTTCTACGCTAGAATTCACCGTAATTATCTCTCTTAACTGTACGACCTCCGGTCGAAAACCTTAAACGTAATTTTATCACTTTTATCCTCTAATTATCAATAATCGACCATCCAGCGATTATCCTTCGACTAACATCGCGTACCTAAATGTCAACGCTTAAATAGAGCAAATTATTTGAATAAATCAAATCTTCTTCTTTGAGAGAAAGTTTTCAATGGAACATACACTTAAAAAAAAACAATTTTACCCTTAGAGGATTAGTAGAAAGTTCGCGGATAGACCCGTTACAAATCCCGGGGAAAAAATAGCGTTTAAGTTTGTATAAGTTATAAAAAACAAGAGACTAGTATTTATGTTATATACCATCGATTGATTTCGTCAAGTCAAAAAACGTCGCCAAATGTGCGAAATGCAGGTAATAATGAAAATCCGTTCCCATATATTTTCACACTCAACAACCTTGTTCGCACACGTTCCACAACATAATCTTATATATATATTTCCAATGGAGCTGCATTTTAGCAACTTAGCCATTGCAGACGTGGCAAGTCCTCAAATGTGAGAGACATTTTGAAGTGGCACCATCTAGTGGCAGCCTCATTGCCAGTTTTGGACGCTTGGATTAATTTTAATTCAAGCTCTCGTCGGGTGCTAAATATTGCCGTGATTTAATTTTGCCGAGAGTACCAAAGCCAAACTGATACTCAAAGGATCTTTTACATGCCACATAATCATATAACATGCGTGCCTACGATTTTCACATCCAGAAAATCCATCCACTCCAGCTGGGGTCGAACCTGCAAGTCTTTTTTATATAGGCTGTAGCATCTCGCGTGAGTGAGTGAGTATTAGTGTCGCACTGCTCGTAATTTTGAACCATGACAAGTGACGAGGCCGACACCCGAGATTGCACCCCCTCTTTTAACTACCACACCACAACAACGGGAGGACGTTCGAGCTGTCGGCAGATTTAACGAGCATCGCTCCCCTACACTGCGGGTTTTAAGTGGTACTGGGCTCGAACTCGTGACCACTAGGCTACCGCGGTCGTGTACCATCTTGCGCATGTTCAAATGCTATATTCTTAATTGTGCATGCTCAAAAATATTAACATTATTCTTCACGAACAATATTATACTATTTTTATTGCAGAAAATGATAAAAATTTGAGATTTATTTTCTACAAAAGTGAAAGCAGAGAAGTATTTCGGTCTAATATCCAAATACCCGAAAAACTGTTTAGTTTAGAAAAATGGCAAAACAAGAAACATCGTGGCTCCGCCAGATAGTTTTTAAACCCGTACTTATATGGAGGAGTCGTAAATGAAGAAGATAAATTTGTCGAAAATTTGAAAATTATCACTTCTTAAATGATGTAGTAATAACTATATTTTTTTTAATTTCAAATAAACGTGATTTTGAAGCGATAACTTCTCTAGAGGAGCGTTTTACTGAAGAGTGAATCTAAATTAAGCAGTTGCGTTACGCTCAATCGGTTTTACTGGGCTCTAGTCAGCAATCGTGCTCGGATCGGTGACACTCGCTTAGTTTTGAATTAAAAACCTTTTAGGCACATGCTTTTCTTTTTAATGATAAAATTTCATGCGACTTTTATTTTATTTATTTAAATATTACTGTCATGCAGCCCACTTCCACTCAACTCCCGCGAGTGAACGAGAGAAGAGGGGAGCGAAAGCGAAAATAACTGAAAAAAAAAGAAGAAAAAGATAGTTCTTATGTAAGAGATCGAAGATAAGAAAAAATGAAACACGGGACCTATTTTTTGATTCAGTTGAAAGAGCATTTAAGAACAAAAATGTGCCAAAAGAATTAGAAGCCGAAGTTTTAATGAATTTAATTGGCGAGAAAGTTGCCAGTATTTTGGTTTTATATGAATACTCAACAACTTACGAGAAAATAAAAGCATTAATTGTGAAAAAATACGAACACTCTCCTTTTGTTTGCTTAGAGAATTTTAAGAAAAGTAAGCGGTTTTCAGGGTATAATTTTATCTAGCCCTACATAGTATACGGCTTCATATAAGTTACATAAACGGTACTTACTTGTTATCGCAATGGTATTGGATAACAAGCCATTGAAGCACATGGCTGCCAATTAAGCGCATACGACACATGGGAAATCAGGGTTACCAACTTGGTGAGTTCTCTTGAACGTTGACACCGTATCTATAGTACGTAATTTCCTCTCTAAACATATATACTATATAAATATAATCTATAAAAGTAATTGGCACAAAAAACTTTTTAAATAGTTGGACTAATTGACTTTTATAAATCGTATGTACTCATATATAAAAAATATATAAGAATGCGTAATTATTTAAATATTGCCCTTTACACAGAAAATGGATAAAATAAACAAATCCACCAATGAATGGGCACGAAAATTGGCTACTTAATGATGGCACGCGAGAATGTCGCAAAGAAAACGTAGTGCATCCGAACAACTAGATTCTCTTGCCCAGAATAAATCAGAAATTTTCACTTCTATCGTGTTGTCATAAGCACACACACATAATTTTTTAAAAAGAATATGTTTTTAAACGGGCGCCATAAAATAAAACTGCAAAATTATAAACACTAAAAATCCTAAAAACAAAAAAACCTTAGAAAAAATAATTTGACACATTAAAAATTACCCTTCTGTAAATAATTAAGCTCGATGTAATGAAATCTACACATTGAGATGTTATTGATAACATCTAAGTCCACAAGATAATTAAACTCGACAAAGACGAAATTATAAATAAACATTACACCACGAAGTTGACCGTTCAGACACTATAGAAAGACAATTTTTCTCACCTATTAACTTGACCCGTAAGATCCTATGTGATGACTAATATGGGTGTGACAAACCTGATTTCCAAAATGATTTATAATGCAAAATGATGTATGATTTATTTTTGATTATTATGCATTTAATCTACATTATGATTACTAAAATATATTAAACAACAACATATTCTCAAGACATATTCATTTGAAGAAAAGAATTTTAAGCGTCTCTCATAAGAAGCATTACACCCACTGTTGGCAATGCTCAGATCTAATGTACTGTGGACTTCGAGGTGGAGGCAAATAAATTGATTAACATAATGACACATGCAATTGGTATTTTGATAGATTAAGTTAAGGTTCAGTGACTCAATATTATATTCTTTTCATATTATTTTATAATTAAATTCCTTATGGGGAATTATTTATAGCCCTAACGCAGGGCTTCTCAAACTTTCAATACTTGCGACCCAATATACAATCATAATTTTCATCGCGCTTCCCCCTTCCATGCAATAACAATGTATTCAATTCAATAATACTATACTATGACGCTAAAGCTATAATACGACTTTGACCTAAGTACCAAGGGCGTATATAAACGTCTTTCTCAGTCATAGCGTTAATTGCCCCGGATGTATATATACGTCTTTTCGAAGTATGATCTTTTCGGTGCACTGCTATCCATAAAACTATTCCGAAGACTTTGGAATGCATTGAAAGGACTTTAACAGTTTGCGAAGGATTTATTTATTTCAGAGGATTGGCTTACTGAATCCTTTTCTCTCCCACCCCCAATACACCCCATACGTGCCTCCGTGGAAAACGGTGGCATTGGGAAGCGAACCGTGTAACTTTTAATCGGCAAAGAAGGGATTAATTATGAACCGTATAAATTATCCCAAGTGTAAATTTTAGTATATAATTTTATATATGACAAGTCCATGGGGTCACTGGTAATTATAAACGTTCTTAACTTAATGTTGTTAAATTAATCATAAAATGCATTGTGTGTTGTGCAGTGCTCATTCATTTATAAGAATATTATAGCAGTGTAAATGTGTATTTTATTCTTTATTATGTCAGAATATATTTTGTTTGTTTACTCTTAGTAAATTAATAATTTTTTAAATAATATTTTTTGTTTTCGACCTTTCAATATGCTCGCGGCCCCCTCGAACAGTTATCCCGCTCACTTGGGGGGGGGAGCCTCTGTTTGAGAAACGCTGCCCTAACGTTTTTACGTAATAAAATAGCAAATATCATGTAAATGGAAGCTATTATTGTGGCGCACATAAACTACTTTTAACAAACTTGCAAGATCGGTGATCCCCTCGGCACAGTGGGTTTCTGAGAGTCATCGAAAGTTATACAAAGAATCAATAAAATTAAAAACGTTTATCCTTTTCAAACGATGCCAAGAATCTGCGCTATAAATGAAGGAAAATTTCTCGCCACGTGAAAAATACTTTGTAGATGTGATAAACTTTTTGTTTAGTATCTAATGTATAGGTATATTCGCACAGAGTTAGAAAATTAGAATCGTAGAAGTAGTACACAGCAGCAATGATTTTTAAACGGCTTCCACACAAGAGTTCGTCTCATTCACCCTTCAGTTTGTCTATCGTCTGGTTTTTCAAGGGGGCATTAAAAAGCCTTACCTTATATGTATTTAGAAATCTAATTCCGTATTTGTTCTTTCCTTTAAAACTATTCCGCATTCCGAAAGTATATACTCTTTTATCCCGCATTTGTTATTTCTTGAATTTCCTATCCTTCTTTCTTCACGATCAAGAGCTATTCACATGTTTGCAGAGCACTGAATCGGGAGTGTAAATTTTATTTGCGAACTCCTACGTAGTCTTTACAAGTGGCCAAACCTATTTCATCTGTAAAGGAAAAAATCTACAGGTGCAATGCTATTTTTCCTCCCGCTGATTTTCATTAAGGATATACAATAGTTTGGATGGTCAACGAGATATTGGACTTTGAAGTGAAAAATTTAAGAATGATTGCAAATAAATTAAAATTTTGAAAAATAAACTATTCTATATAGTTTTTTCTCACGCACTTCGTCAGAATTTTATTTGTGGTGCAGAAAAGGTCGTTCATCCTTTACGGAATGGATTTTGATAGTTAATTTTTTATCTATAAATGTGGCGATTTGCTTCTATCTGATTGCCATGATTATTTGCAATAGATCTATCTGAATTTTCCATGAAAGTATTAACTTTTCTTAGTACTGTCATACAAATTTTACTCCCTTCCTCTTGAACTATTTTCCAAAGTACGTTCAGTGTTCTTGGATGCCGCGCGCGCGTTTCCCTAAGGCTCGTTTTTATAAACCTAAAGTACAAAAGTCGATTGGAGAAGTATTAATTGATTTTAGAGGTATTTTATCGAATGGGATGCTTTTTATTCCTGCTTCTGATTCTTTTGTTTTTGTTAAATAAGCAGCAATTAACTGAAACATGTGATTAGACGCTTTGTCCATATGAAGGTCAACTTTATCAATGTCTTTTCCATATAAAGTTGGAATTTCTTCTTCAAAAATTGGTTCTAAAATATTCTACTGATAGTAAAGTGAATTAATGTTGGCTGTACTTGACCCCATGTTCTACAGTGATTTGACATCCCCATGCTGCTTACTAAAACCCCTCTAAATTTGTCGGTTGAATTCGGCAACACCCCCTTTCTCGCATAGGTAGGGTTTGAAATAATGAAAAAAAAAAAAATCCCAATTCACCTGATATTATTAATTTCCAGTTATATAATTCTATTAGAGATGTGTTGAAAATTGTATCAGGTATTAAAAAAATGTTCTTTTTTTACATGTACAATAAATCATTATGGTTGTATTGCCTATACTCTGAATAGAAAATGGGTGCTTAACCGCAATGGACAAAAAACCCCATTAGACTACCTAGTAAAATAGACATTCATCCTTCCAATTTAGTCCTTAAACACTAAAGAGCCTTTAAAAAGCAGCCTTAATTATTCTTTTTTATTGTATTCTCTACAGAGACCGAATAGAAGCAGTAATAACCATGACTTGAATAGGTAAGATAACATCATTTGTAACAAAGAGGCCGCCTTTGTTCAACTTTCTCTCTAATAGTCAACCTGGTGCGCATCTAACATTGAAGTACTTAAGAAAATAATAGCGTTCCTAAGTGGTTAAATAACAACCTCATTTTATAGCGATTGTACCTGCAAAGAAAATGACTAGTCACAACTGTAAGAACGTCAGTGAGGGGAAAAAAAGTTAAATAGCTTAAATTGCCTCTTAAACTCTATTATTTTGAAAGGATAATAGTAATGTGGAAATCGGTGACACTTGTATACTTGGTGTAAAAGAATCAACCGGTGTCGGGTTTTACTTTGATAAAAACTTTTTTCGTTCAAATTATAATCAAAATATATGTATTTTAGTGATTAAAAATTCCATCGCATCGTGTATCTGGGATTAGTAGTATTAATGTGGTTATTTTAATAAATTGGGAAAAAGTTTTATGGTATCCACTTTTTTATATCGCCTAAAAATATCTTTACTTTTATCAA
>BMAV01023391.1:0-13296 GCA_019973955.1 Trichonephila inaurata madagascariensis | reverse complement strand
TTTTTTTTTATCTTTTTTTATTTTTCTCAAAAAAAAAAAAAAAATTAGCTTGCACGCAGGATTTCTCAGAAACTATTTATGATATCAATTTGAAATTTCATACACGAGTTCAAAATAATAATTTTCCCTCAAACAAATAACAATTTTTAAAAAGATATTGAAAAGAATTTCTTTTATTTTAATTTTAATTTTTTTTTCTTTAAATAATATCTTCGACCTAATTGTATTTAAAAAATAATTTTTCCTCAAAAAATTTAAAAGTAAAATTTTAAAAAGAACATTTTATACCGTAAAATTAATTTTGTAAATTTTAATAAATTTTTTGTACTTTTTGAACTGTGCGGTGTAAAAAATATATTCATATTTTTGAAAAATTGTTCAATTTATATTTCTTTATAGCTTTTTAATTTTTTTCTCAAATTCTCTGAAAATTTGAGAAATAATGCAAGTCTATAAGATTATCATGTGGTAAAAATTTCAAATTTATTGCTAAGTTACATTGGTATGAAGAAGTATGTTTTTACGAGTGCACAGATATCAGTTAAGGGTCTTGACTTCCCTGAAAAACAATTGACATTATCTTTAACTAGCTGGTATACCCGTTCTTCACACGGGTGAAATGAAAAATAAAACATTACAGATGGAAGGTTAAAGAAGTTTTAGTGAGAATTTTTTACATGAATTACAAATTAAACAAAGAAACTTTTTGCATATCTCAGCAAAACAATAATAATAAAAAAAAACACGTTTTTTAAATTTTAAGTCTGTTGATCTAATGCTGATAAAAAGGTTTTTTTTTATTTATGTTGTAACTCTTTTTGGGGTCGGTTTTGAAAATACCTTCCTAAGCTGATCTCTGCTCAGAAAAAGTAAAATTTTAAAAATTTTGGTAGAAAAGTTTAAAATAGTGTAAATAATTTATATCGAAAGTGTAATACGTTTAAATTTCTTTCGTTGTATTTATTTTTTGTTAAAATTTTAATATCCAAGCAACCCCTTTTTGAATTAAAATGGGGATTCAATGAAAACAAAGCGAAATGTTGGGGAAAAGTCAAGTTGGCAAAGTCAGCTACTTTCAATCTCGAACTTTTTTTGGTTTGGGAAAAATTAGACTTTAAGTTCACGGGATAATTTTAGTGGGGACTTTTTTCTATACTTCCGAAAAAAAAACAGGGGGAGTAGCCGAATGGTCAAAGGGATGGGTCGTGTCTGGCCTTGTCACGAGTTCGAGCCCAGTATCATAAAACCCGGCGTGTAGGGGGGCGATACGTTAACCCTTTATCTACCACATTTGATTAACGCAATTTTCATGCAATATTTTTTTTGGGTCAGATTGAAATTTAAGGGGTATACATAAATAAAATACTCGACTTTCAAATTTAATCCGTTAGAGCTAATTAATTAAAGATATTCAAAAGAAAATTAATTTTATACACTGCTCACTTAAAATAAAGAGTTAAATCGTTTTCTAAGTCCTCATTAACATACAAAAAAGGGGGAAGACGCTTAAATTTTGACATTAACTATTTTTTCAGGACAAAAATGATACTCTTTGCAATCCGCTGAAAACCCCGTCTACTAAAAACGCAATTTCTGCTATAAAATAATTCACCTTCCCCACTAAAATACTCATCATAGAACCCGTGATGCCATATACTTTGGAAGAATGGATTTCGAAGAATATTCCTGCTAAGTATTGTCAGAATATTCGTAAATTTGATTATTCTATGTTATTTTAAAGTGAATGGTACTTATAAATACCATCGACCTGGCGTTGCACGGACTTTCACTTTTTCTCCTTACGCCAGCAATTATGTGTGTATGTTTGTACGCGCACAATGTGAGAGATTTCTAAAATTATTTCATTAAATTTCCCTTTTTCGAAATTTGTTCCACTTATTTTCGATTTAAGAAAGGTTTCTTTTCCCTCTCTCTAGCTCGGCATAACACGGGGTTTTTTTTAGAGTAAAATTATTGTGTGTGTGTGTCCCCTGTTTCTCTCCCCTCACAGATAAGATATAACTTCAAATTAATTTCGATGTATGACTTATAAAAAACGATATTGCGTTAGTTAAAAAATTATTAATGAGAAGCAATAAAAAGAAAATTATTCTGATGTTCTAAGAGTAAAACACACAAAAAAACTTTAATCATTTTTTTAATAATAGTTAGTTTCAAAGAAATTAAAAGAATAAAATAAATTTCAGATTTTCATGAATCAATCAATCGTTACATATAGTTAGCTTGAAAATGTCTCTAAATTGTATTTTGATTCAAAATAATAAACGATGTACTTTTTAATTAACAAATAATTAATTTAGTCTTCAAATAATAGAAATAATCCTTTAAAAAACATTTATATATTAATAAAATCCATTTTTGTAATAAAAAAAAAAAATAAAAAATTTTCAGATAGTATTGAAGTGATTTTTTTTTAATGCTTGAATAAAAAATATATATATATATATACACATATATATTTTATATATATATATATATATATATATATATATATATATATAAATATATATATATATATATATATATATATATATATATATATATATATATATATATATATTTTATATATATATATATATATATATATATATATATATATATATATTTATATATATATGTGTGTGTGTTTTGGTTAAAAAAAACAGTAGGGGGAAAAAGTTTTGGGATATATATTTATATGTACTGTAAAAAACATTCATGAAGAAAAGAATAACTATCTGATTAAAACATTTTGATATTTTATTTTAATTTCATAGTTTTTCATTCCACTGTGTTTAGTAAATTATTTAAAGACGTATCGAACGAAAAAAAGTATATTATACAAAGCTAACATATTCATTATTTTATTTACGGAATAAATTGAAAGCGAGCGCGCACTGAGGCATGATGTAGACAAAACAAAAGGAAAGACTTTGCTTCACACAAAAAACATTTTGCCACGGGGTTTTTTGCAGGTGGCAGAATTTTTCCCACTTACTTGACAAGTTTTCGTTATATTTTTGGGCACTTCACACAATATCCTTTTTTAAATTATAGCCTATGTGTTATTCTGATGTATAAGCTATGCTATTGTAAAGTTTCAGAAAAATTCATTCAGTTGTTTTTGCGTGAAAGAGTTACAAACATCCTCACAAACTTTCACGTTTATAATATTAGTAAGGATAGAATCCACACAGAAATAAAATGGAATGGTTAATAAAATTCAAATATGAATCTCCGTAAGAATGTGAATAATTTTCCTATTCCAATAAGGAGTTTTCATAAATTCAGGAAGAAACAATTCTTGAATTTGGAATAAAGGTTATTTATATAAGAAAAAGGGAATCACAACTCGTAATTTTGGAAAATTCAAATGTTACTATTTTCGAAGGTGTGTAGTACATCTTGAAATACGTTATTTCCTTTTTTAAGTTTTTAGAATGTTCGTTATATTATCAATTCTAAACATACAAATCAATCTTCAAAACTATTACAAGCTTCAAAACTATTTTGAGAAGAAATATTCTTTTTTTAAAATAACACATTAAAACAAATACTTTATTTGTTAAAAATATACAATTTTATGTAAACTGTACAAAATAAGTTCAAATTTATGTTTGAAAAGAACGTCCAAAAATCAGGCTCAATATCTTCCAAATAACTAAGAGTTTTTATATTTTAATTATCTTTTTATTGTTCCTATTTTTTGATATTTTTACAAGATTATTATTAAACCAATTTAATTTAAAGTCATAATTAAGATACACATATGTTTACTTCAATTTTCCAGCTACATGTTTTTTAATTATTTGAAAAATAACTCACTGGATAATATAGCTCCTGTTTATCAAGTCTTGTTTCTTAATTTTAAA
The DNA here is from genome assembly GCA_019973955.1 of Trichonephila inaurata madagascariensis. Classification (NCBI taxonomy): domain Eukaryota; kingdom Metazoa; phylum Arthropoda; class Arachnida; order Araneae; family Nephilidae; genus Trichonephila; species Trichonephila inaurata. The sequence continues at coordinate 9,424 of BMAV01023391.1, read as the reverse complement.
CGTTATGAAGCAACTATATTCGATGTTAAATTAATTAAACAAAATGACATCTTAGAAATCTCTGTTTTATTTTTTAAATTAACAAAACAGAGAATTCAGACCAACGAAATGAACAAAAAAGCTTTATATTTAATATTACCTTTTTCAGTGTTACTGTTATTTAAAGATAAAACTGATTTAATTACTTCGTTCAAAAAAATCCGCTAATCATATAAAGAAGAAATATTTAATAATTTTTTTAACTCATTAATTATTCTATTTTTTCATTCTCAACTATAACTCAGTATCTTGATTATCATGAACAGTGACCAGATTGAAAATAATCTAATTTCAACCAGGAAGGCAAAGCGATATTTTAATATCTCTTTTCCTACAATAAGATAAAAGAATTGCTTGGTTTCAGATTTTTTATTTAAAGAAAAATATCTTTAACAATGGCTTCATTTTTTCCTATTTAAAGTATCTATCAATTATACAGATGAAGTATTATTAAGATAATATGGCTGGAAATTTAAATATTCATCGCAGATAATAAGAAAAGAAATAATATTAAAAAATCATTGGAAGTGTATTTCTTTCGCAAATTAGAAATAGATCTAGAAAAAAAAACTAAGGACTTATTAAAACTAAGGTTTTTAATTTCTTTGTTTTTTCCATAGAGATTAAAAATATCAGTATTTTATATTTATTTTAAAGGGAAGGGTTATTTTAATTATTCCATATTTTTCTTTTGCTTTCATCATATTTCATATCAATTACAGAATTTTTTTTAAAAAAAAACATTTCAATATAATTATTTAAATTAAAACACAAACCAGTATTTTCTTTTCCATTTGTGTTCCTTTATCTTTGTAGGAAAAATATTACTTGTGATTAAAGAAAGGGAAAAATTTTGAACAGAAAATTTGTTGTATTAATTATTTTATGACATCATGTATTTTTTTTTCATTTATTTAATACATTAAATATCATTCTTTATTTCTTTAATATGATGGAAAGTAATAAAAATGAAATATGTAATTGATATGAATTATATTTCATATCAATTACAGAATTTTTTTAAAAAAAATCATTTCAATATAATTATTTAAATTAAAACACAAACCAGTATTTTCTTTCCCATTTGTGTTCCTTTATTTTTGTAGGAAAAATATTACATGTGATTAAAGAAAGGGAAAAATTTTGAACAGAAAATTTGTTGGATTAATTATTTTATGACATCATGTATTTTTTTTCATTTATTTAATACATTAAATATCATTCTTTATTTCTTTAATATGATGGAAAGTAATATAAATGAAATCTATAGAATACTTTGCAAACTTTTTCCAAATACAAGCAACATTTTAAGTCTATGGTCCCTTTAATAAGTTGAAAAGGTTCATTTACTAATGGGAATCTAGTTGTACTTTTTTATATACATGTGAAAAACTTCAAAAATTTAATTTTTATCTTATTGTCTTTTTTATCTATTTCGTACATTATCAAGGAAATGTAGTGTTAAAGGGGAAAAAAGTAGTTTTAAAAAAGCTTATTTATTAATTATTTTTTAATAGTTTATGACTTCGAAATAACTGATAAATATAGTAATTTAGATTCCTTACTTATTTTTGCCTCTAGGCAATGAAAATTTAAGAAGTTCCAGTATTATTAAAAGGATAAATTTAGAAAAGAACAATTGTTCAGAAATAAGTGATGGGGAGCAATTGAAAAAAAAATTTAATTTTTATTTCTATAAATTTATCGCAATTTATTTGCTCTATAGATTTACTTGAGACAAATTTATAAACTCCTACCAAATAAATTTAAATTTAACAGAGTTAGCTTGTGTGTATTATCTAGTATTTTTAAATATTCGTTTCCGAAACAGTGAAATATATCTCATATTGCTTCAGATTCTGGCGTTTAAAAGCCAATCAATGAATCAACTTATGCATTAAAAAAAAATTGCAATAAATATTGAATAAAGATAAAATATTACTATTTGAAAAAACAAGGATGTAATACATTTGCATTTTATAAACAGTATATTTAAAAATTATTAAGAAAGTAGTTCTAATATGTAATAAATATATCTATGTATTTTCATCTTAACATAATTAGTAGATGAGAGTCGAATATTGTGGTATTCACATTTCTAAACATAATTTTACTGGTTTTTGATAAAAAATCTCTGAAATCACCATTATCCTTGTTTCTCAATTTATAGTGAGTGCCCCAAAGGGGGCATGATACCTTATAAAGGGGAGCGAGTGTATCGAAAAGTCGAAAGCAAATAATTATTAAAAAAATTATATATTAACTGACTGAAAGGGAGTAAAACAAAGTACATTCTGACATGATAAAAGAAATACACATTTACACTGTTATAGTACACTTATAAATGTATCAGTACCACACACAATGTGTTTCACAATTAATTTAACAAAACTAAGTTAAGAACAACATATTAATAATCACCAGTGACCCTGTGGACATGTCATAAAATTATATACAAAACTTAATATTTATATTGATAATGTGTACGGCTTATAATTAAAGTCGCATTGTATCTTTACGTCATAATATATTATTATTAAATTTAATATATTGTTATTGCATAGAGGGGAGGCATGATGAAAATTATGATTGAAAATTGGGTCGCAAATATGGAAAGTTTGAGAAGCACTGCCATATATACAATAATAAGAGAGCATAGAAGCATATGTTCTTTTAAGTTTTAGTTACGCTATCTCTGTTTGGTGCAGTGGTACGGATAATGGGAATCATTTTCTTTTATAAAATTTACAGTCAGAATATAATAATTTTTTAACTATTTTTGGTATAATTTAAGAAATAGAGCAATTGAAACATCAAATATATTCTTGCCATAGATAAACAGCAGTGAAAAAATATTAAAAGTGTAAATTTATTCCTCAGTAACTGAGAACTGTTTATTAGCTGTTGGGTAGGCATTTTTCGTTGTAGAGGAAATATAATTCTTATTCATTATTCTTAGAATTTAAGGAAATTCTAAAGGCAGAAGACTTGTACATTAAAAATTCTTTTTTACATATACATATATTAATTAATCTACATGAGCTTATCACATATCCAAAATCTAAATCCGGTAAATACTTTCAGGGTTAAATAAATTACTTCGAATTCGGCCTCTTAAAACTGCATTTATATTCATATATATGAGAACGAATGGTTACTACCAATGATTATGTTATTTCTTAAACAATATAAAGCTTTCTATAAATATAAAAATCTTTTTTTCAATTACACAAATTACACCTAATTATTTTCTTAAATTGAGATGATATTAGCATCAAAGCACTAACCTTTCTATACGTGAGAACCAAATAATTTCAAGTAACAATGCTAACCAGTCTAGAATTATTTTCCCTAAGTAGTTTTCAAGAACTGCAGTAAAGCAGAACTAGGAAGAGACAAGGCGATTGAATACGTAAGTTACTGAAACAAAAGCTCCACTTCACAGATTATTATATTCTAGTATAACAATCCACCTTTTAATATTCTAATCCTTAACCTACATCCAGAACACCACATTGTATTAACTCGCGCCTTTTAGTCCAGCGTATATTGTTCCATTGAATTCTAAAACTGCTCAGCTGTTCTCTTTAAATCTTTTCATGCATAAATGTTTATAAAGGTACCAACCAGAAGAGAATAAGGAGCATAAGGTGTCAACGGGTGTTAATTTCAAAGACCTTTATTAATGCTGACGGGAATCAAAGAGAACGAAATTATTTACAACTAGAATTGTTGGATAACACTAAGTTAAATTGAAAATGTGATTATTTGTATTAGCGTTTGTAACGTATAAACAATTATGACATAATTGCAGTTTTAAAACATCTATAGAAAAGTACAATTCTACTATGTAATTTCCTCGTTTAACAAGCGGAATCAATTAGTTTATAGTGTTGAGTCAGTCTCGTTATTCGTTAAACTACAAGTAGTATACTTGAGCATTTTTAAACATATGCATGAGTAGATACATATTAATTCATTTAACGTTCTCTAATTAAATCATGCATTGAATTCTAATCGCAAAAGTTAACACAGTTGCTAATATTAAATGAATCAAATTTAAAAAAAAGCTTATTTTGTAAGTTTTAGAATGTTTCCAATAAACTCGAATAAAGCTAACTAGATTTATTATTTAATTTATCAATTTATTCTACTGAAGATAATTAACACATAATTTAAATAATGAGAATTCGAGTTGTAAAATATTAATAAGAAATTAATTGTAAACAGACGGTTTGAATATTATTGCAAAAAATGTTTAGAAAGTGTTGAAACAATTAAGTTGAATTAATCTCTGATTCATTTAAATTTAATTATAAATACGGTTATTATACTAATCACACACAAATGATAACAAGTAAAGAATACAATCTGAGTATAGATTAGTGGCGTAACGCACACCCCCGTATTGCGGGGTGGCCCAGGTACTCTAAGGGGCCCAAAGCTTGACTGACTTTAAATACGTATTTTGACTTGGGGCCCTAAACCCGAGTATGCAGGGGTTTGTTACACCACTGGTATAAAAGTTTGTTTTTAAAATCACTCAATTACACATTTGAGTTTTGAATTTTGTCAAGTCATGCAATATAGTTTTATTGAAAATTATAAATAAATGAATGTTGGTTACTTTTCTGGAAGCTTTTCAAAATAACTCTTTAAATCCCTTTGAAGTTGCGTAGAAATTAAGTTTTAAATAACTTAGAATTCTTTTTTAATAATGACCATTGCAGACCTAGTACAACCGAGAGGTATTATCTTTTTTTAGTGCGGTACCATACAGATGGTATAGCAATCACGGAACTAATATTGACTCCTAGTTTAATCTCCAGAGGGAGGCACCTGAACTCTGACAATGCGAGACCGAAGAAAGGATTTTAAGTTTTCCGAGAACACTCAAGCCAAACATGCACTCAAAGGATCTTTTACATGTCGCATAATCATACGACATGGATGATGTCAATATTTTTCATCATGAAAATAAGTCGACTTGGGCTGGGTTCGAACATAGGGTGTACAAGACCAGCATCAAACTAACTATGCCACACAGCTGGCCCTTAATAAAAATATTGTGTTCAGGAATCTATCTGAGCAATTAAACAATTATACATTTTTATACAAATCTCGAATTTTAATTTTTTTATTAAATAACAACTAAGTAATATTCTTAAATGATTGAGAAGTAATTAGTCACTATAAATTATTTTATTTCCCAAAATTTTAGAAGATTTTGGAATTTTGCATATTTGTATCGAAGAAGCTTCTGTTAGATTGTGAAAAATTCTAATAATTCGAAGAATTACTTTTCATTATTATTAATATTATACTCATTAAATTAGCACAAGAAAGAAATATTTTCAATCAATATTTTTCTTAACTGGTTGAAGTTTTCGATTAGAATTGATAACTGCTTAATTTGAATGATTGGGTAGGAGGTAGTTGGACTATGTGGCTCAATAGCTAAATTTCTCAACAAATGATTGCTTTAAGTAGAGTAAAAGTATGAACACTATACTCAGATTTCCCTTTTTTTGTACAGATCTAAATTATTTTATGTTCACAATGATTATTATGTTATTTCCCATTGCATTCACGAGAAATCAACAAGAAAACTTACAAAGAATTGCATCATTCATTAATAATACTAGCGAAATATTAGGTTGGGGGAAAAGAAATACATTATTTTTTAGGTAGATGGCTGTAGTGTCGATATCTCGTGAAGTATCAATCAAACATTTTCAAATTTATGCTCGATGTAAAGGTGACATTTCACACTAAAAAAAATATTTTGCTGTTTTTTGTCTGGCCCATTTAGTTGTGAGTTAAAGGGTGTTAAAAATGGGTGTCAACAAAGAGAAAATTCGGAACATTTTACTGTTTTTTTTGATAAAGATAAAAATGCCCAGGTGGCTGAAATTGTGAATGGTGTTTGGGCCGATATGGTAACAGCAATTAATTGAAATTTTGGTTTCGTCGATTCCCAGGCTTTTTTGATTTTTTTGCCCTCCCGGAGGCTCGTCATCGAAAATGTCGATAAAACCCAAGAAATAAAAGGACTGGCGGGAAGTTGTAGATCGCCAGGAGAAAAAATCAACCATATTGATTGATTGATTGATTGGGATGTTAACGCCACTTTTTTGCACACGAGGCTTTCGGCGAGGGGCCAGAATTTGATCCGGTCGGGGACGGGACGACCCCCGAGCGGCCCCCCCTCCAAATACCACACCACCCAACGGGAGGACGTTTCACCCTCGACAGTTTTAAAAGGCAGCTTTCCCAATGGCGGGTCTTTAGAGGTACTGGGCTCGAATCGGACAAGGCGCCATTATCCGATACCATACCACTGGCTAAAAACCCAAAAGATCAACCATAAAACAGTTTTAAGCCATTTGAGAAAGTTGATTTCAAAAAGAAGTACATGTTGGGGGCCCACCAATTACACCAAAACATGATGGATCGAATTTTCCATCTGCGAATCCCCGGGTAAACTGAATGAAATCGACATAATTTTAAGCGAATAGTGACGGGATGGAAAAGGGGCACTCATCTTGTGTGAAAACAAACTTGGGCAAAACGGCGGCAGCTCAAACGGTGGCCAAACCAGAACTAAATTTCCCCGGAAGGTTTCTCTATGTATTTGGGAACTGGAAAAAATTTTTTTGAGTTCTTCCATGGGCCCAAACACTAATTACATATCCCTACTGTCAACAACGGGCGGTTTGAGCGCGACGACCTGAAACGGCCGGGGTTTCAACAGAAGAGGTGTTTTGTTTCATCAGGACAAGCCAGGGGAATATTTCTGTAGTGACCCCAGAACCCTGGGATTGGTTGAAATTTTAATGCATCCATCATATGTCCCGACCGGGACCAAATTATTACCATCATTTTTTGCATTGCAATATTTCCTGGTGATGAAAATTTAGATCAAAGAAGATTGTAAAATTTTTTACAAAGTTTTTTGCTAAAGGCCGACTTTTATGGGGGGAATGAAACCATTAAAATGACAATAAATTATTCAACAAAACGGTACATATTTCACTTAAATCAGACAATCCTAAACAAGATAAATAAAGTTTTGAATTTCATACAAAAATAATGGATTTCTTTTTCCCCAACTCAATATGTTGTAAAGATTCTTCGACGGGAATATTTTGAATTTTAATTTTTTTCTACAAAATATAACTGAATTATTTTATTTACGCAATACTGAGGCTATATATTTTGAGAAAATATATATCTTCTCAAACTACACTCTAAAATTCACCTTTTTAAAAGATCTCATTTACTCCAACAATTTGGAATCCAACATCCTTCCACAATAGTTAATTAGATTCTGCTCTTGTTTGCTCAATTTTCAACAGTTTTATGGGCAGGTTTAATTACAGATTACACTGATGGGTTAAAGCGGAAAGTTCTTTATTAAATTCTTGTAGGAAATGCGGAATCTAAGAATTCAAATAACCTGTTGATTGTACCTGGCGTTTCCATGGTAACACGCGGGAAATTTTACTGTTTCCATGGCGGATCGGGAAACGCTCATTGTGGGTATCCCTTTTGTATAAATAGCAGGAAGGGGGGGGATTCTATTTAAGGGGCTTCTTAATTAAATAAATTGTACTTTGATGAGAAAAATGTGCTCTCCGTGATGATCTGTTTAATTTAGATGGAATGCAATATTATTCAACTTTTTTTGGGGATTTTTTTGCAATAGCTTACCTTTTTAGCGTTCAGTTTATGAATATTCACATCAGTTTGAAAGAAAAATTAATTTAAGATAACCACTTTAAGCGAAAATAGTTACTTAACATTTGAAAGAAAAAAAGTATTGTTCAACCAATCCATTACGGAATGCTTCAATACATGGTTTGAATTAAAATTTTGGAATATATTTAAAAAGCCATACCATATTTCTATTTGAAATATTTTAGTTTTTTAATTTAAAGTTGTTATTGATAATAAACATAATTCCGTTTTTAAAAAAAATATGTGATTCTTCTAACAATGATAATGAAAAATGAATGGTATAGTCTTACACAGGGATGATAATGAAATGCAGCGATAGAAATAAGGAACTGGAAATACAACAAAATAATATCGAAAATTTCTAAGTTGGAAAATATATTAGATTCTTCAAAGATGGATTCTTTAGGATAGAAAACCTTTTATATATTGTGTGGATCAGAAATAGAACAAGAGAACATAACAAATCAATACTTTAACAATGGAATAAAGAAGCTTCGCAATTTTTAAATCAATATCTTTCAGGAGTTAAAGTAGTCCCTAAAGTGTCTTCCGAGGCATTATAGGACATTAAACACCGATCGTCACTCTGAGAACAAAAATTTCGAAAATACAATTAGCTTTCACTGTCTTCAATTCTATTTGCAAGCTTTAATATTTATTAATATTTTTAGATAACTTCTAACCCAAGAAATTCCACTGGTCCTTCATTAAGACTACTAGGACAAAAAATATATTGAAGTAGGAAATTTAAAGACACATAAATGATTATATAAACAGTAGCAAAAATTCCCTTGTCCATAACAACACTTTTAAAACTTTTAAAAAATTCAAAAAAATTTTTATATACTTTTATTCATTCAAATTAAAAAAGTATGTAATTTGTTATAGTATGTATGAAAGCAATTACTAAACTCAGTTATAATAATGTCAATTGTAAATTAGTGATTAATAATAAATTATATTATATTCAATTAATAAAATATATATTCCCAAAAAAATATATATATATATATATATATATATATATATATATATATATAATTTTATATATATATATATATATATAAATTATCTAAATTAAATAAATGTCAATCAAATCCCCAATTCAAGAAATAACGACAACTTTTTTTAACTCATTAACTCCACTCCCTATATATTTATTTGTTTGTTTGTTTATTTATTTATCTTGGGAAATTTTAAACATTAATAAAAAAAAATTTTAAAGCCCCATTTGAGCTGAAATTTTATGTACATCATTTTGGATGAAAATTAAAATTTTAAATTTAAATTTAATAAAAATTTGTTAAAAAATTTTGTAAAATGTTTCATTTTTGTTTTAAATTTTTCGTTCAAAAATGGAAAATTTTTTTTATTTTTGACAAACCCTTTTTAAAGTTTTTTGGGTGACAAAATACTTTAATGATAATTAAAAAATTAATTCCCCTTTTAAATTTTTTGATTTTTTATTATATAATATTTATATTAATAGCAACTATTTAATAAAAAATACAAAATAAAATTTTTATAACCTAATAGGAAATTTACTTAAATTTTTTTTTTAATTGTGTTGGTATTCCCTTTTCAAAGAATACTCTCTTTTAAAATTTGTTCAATTTTTAACAAATTTTTGATTTAATTTAATTTA
>BMAV01023389.1:0-19798 GCA_019973955.1 Trichonephila inaurata madagascariensis | reverse complement strand
TAACCTCCATAAGAAAAAGTTACACTGAATTGCCTTTTTCATATAAATACCAGAAAACTTTGTTTTTGTCTGCGTCCTGTGAATTGTTTCTACTGCTTGTTTGTAACTGCTATGTGGCTGTTTTACCACCGTTAGTTACGTGTGTTTAATTATTAATCGTTTGCATGTCTTCCTTTGAAAATAACTTGAACTAAAAGCAATATGCAATTCTCATTCAACCGCTTGACATAGATCATCTCAACACTGAATTCATATTTAAATAAAATCACTCCCCACCAGCCATGATCTTTCCTGCGTGTGTGTGTGTAATGTCCACATTTATCCTTGCAATATTTTTGTAATCATTTTTATTAAATATATCAATATTTTTTAGAACACTCTTACGCGACTAAATATACTATTTTTAAGGTTCTTCGATCCGTATATTAATGTTTTAAGCAGTATTATATCACTGAGAGATAAATTGGTGTATTCTTATTAAGTATTTATTATCGTATTCTTAAAACTTATCTAATGATATCATTTAAAAACATATTAGTATATTCTAATAGATATTTGTAGTCACGGTACCTTGTTGACGAACAAATAAAGAAATGAAATGAACTATTTTTAATAAAAAAGGTTTATTTCTTTTAAAAATAAGAAATCCTTTTGGAAGATTTTACTTATTAGTTCAAAAACGTCGGGGTAAAACATCAAGGTTCTCAAAACTGACATAATTTTTTCTGAATTCAGTATTTTAAACTTTCGCGCGTTAACTTCCTTTCTATTTTATTCCATTTTCCTTCAATACATTGGTATTACTAATGAAAAACCTGCAACACTTATTTATTATTCACAGATTTATATATATATATATATATATATATATATATATATATATATATATATATATATATATATTATTTCATCATGCTTCGTCACACAGGAATTCTTTATGTTCAGCATTATGTTTTCTCCACTTGCATCCCCTCATTTTTTTTGACAATTCTGGGCACCGCCCACTCAAGCTGTCGCATAAGTATTGACATTTTTGTTCAGGAAAACCAGTTGAAGAGATGGCGAATTGAAATAGCTGTCAGGAAACAATTTTATCCTGTTTGCCCGAAGGGAGTCGCTAAGTTTTATTACACTCCTTTCTCCCGCAATACCTATCACTGTTTTCTTTCTTATGCATATGCAGATCTGAAGGATATAAATATTCAGTTTCTGAATCACAGGGATGCCATGACTTGGAGATCTATTTGATTGGAATTTTTATACCTCATTTTATTGCACATTGACTATCAGTTTTATTGAACTCTCTTAGGCTTAATATGAATTTCTTGCGCTATTGAAAATGTTTATTATATTATTTGAATTAAGGAATTTTTTCTTATCTATAAATTACTTTGCATTTTTTACCTATATAAAACAAGTAATATAAAAAAAAATAAGTCAATTCCTACATAGATCAACAAAGAGAAATTTTATTTTTTAGCTACTGTATATTATATATATAAATATTTACTATTAATATAAATATGCATATACATATGACAGAATCATAACATTAAGTGGTAATTAATTTTTATTATTTATCATTAAAGTATCGTATTGTCATCCAAAACAATTCGTGTATATAAAATTTCAGTTCAACTGAATGCTTTAAGACGTGAGAAAAAAAATCTTTTAAAACTTTCACCCAAGCAGCTAAAAATGAAAAATGTGTGTATGGATTGATTTGAGAAGTAATTAAGAAGTAAATAAAGTAATTACATACCCGTTACCACCAAGAGAGCATCATTGAACGACACCGTTTCGGTGGTGTAAGATTGCTCATTTGGAGGGGGAGAAGATTATTCTGCGTTCCAGAACTGACCTTGTGACGCCTTCTCGCTTTTTTTTTTTAAAACATAACCCAAGTTCTTACGGCCCGAAATGGCAAAACTTTTCCCCCAAATACCAAGAAGAAACGAAGAATATGCAATAGAATACTTAAAAAGGATGAATTTTTAATAAAAGGCAAGCCTAAATAACTTTTACAATTGTTCGGAAATAAATGTTAATTTAATTTGAAAAGGTTTTCCTATCTTTTAATAAGATTTTAAGAAGGGATTAAAAAATTGTATTTCCTACAATTTAACAAAAGGGAATATTTCCCCCAAAAGGGTACTTTAAATAATATTTTATAGAAGTTAATTGAATTAATTTTTTATAATTAAATAAGTATTATTTATTGCTTAAAACTTTAATTTCTTATTTCATTAAAAGTTTTAATTAGAAAAAAAATTTTACAAAATAAAAGTTGTGTTAAGAATAAAATTTTATAAGTAATACCTTACTTACGAACCCCCCAAGACATGTTATCCAGGAGGTATGGGTTCCCAAACCTGCATGTTAAAATTTGGGGAACCATGGTAGGAAATCTATTGGGACGTCATTTGAAACAAATGAAATTTGTTTTGGGGGGATCAGGGACACAGAATTTGTTTTATAAATGACCCCCCCCTGCACAAATCTTAAACGAATCCTTCCAAAAGAATATCATATTTATGGACTGACCAGCATTCTCCCATTTGAATACAGTAGCATGTGTAGAATTGCTTGACCGAAGTTCCCGCCTGTCAACCGTTTCCCTACATGTTAGGGAACTTGGGGAAAGCTTTTTGGGATGAGTGGTATAATATTCATCAAGATCAGATCAAAAATTTTGATATTCAGAATGCCTAGGCATTGGGGAATGTATTGTTGTTGAAGACATACTATTTTTAACCCATCATATCAAGCATTTTAAAATTTTTTTTTTGAAAATATGGGTTTTTTTCGAAATTGTGGGAGAAAAAATCCAATTTTTAAATTTAGCGGTACCAAACATATCGCATCTTTTTCCTCTTAACTTTTTTTTAATAAAACGGTTTTTAAAATAAGTCGCCTTTGTTTTTTTTTCTGATTTTTTCTTTGTCTGAAATTCTTACCCTTTAATTTATGGACATGAGTGAAAAATTATTAACACTAAATGACACGTTAAGTGTTCGGTAGAAAAAATTTAAACCCCTCACACTTTTAAAAAATAAAGGTTAATTGTTTTAAATTCTCCTTTAAATTTTTTATGAAAAAAAGAAAAATTATTCTTAGCCCCATCCCCCTTCCTCAAAGTGGACTTTGGAAAACCCCATTTTTTTTTGGATTCTACTCAACAAAAAAAACATACTCACCAAATTTCACGTTTTTTGACTAGTGGTTCAAAATTTGGGGATTTTTTTTTTGTCTATAACTTCCCTAACTCACCCCTCCTGGGAATCCTTTTCCCCAAGACTCACTTTAACGGACCAATGTTCAACAAAATAGACATGTTTAATAAATTTCACGTCTATAAGTCAATACTGTTGCAAAGGCTGTTTTTTTTTCATAAGTCCCCTTATATCCCCTTTTATCCGTTGATTTCTTAAAACCGTTCTTTATGGATTTCCCTTCTCCCTTTAGAAATATGCCACCAAATTTTTAGTTTGTAGCTTAATAGTTTTCACATATGGATAAGTAGGTTGAGTAGTTTTTCTCCTTTTTTATACACTTTTCCCCCCCACCAAGAGAACCCGAGATATCAGAACGAAAATTTTCAGATAAATGTTTAAAAGATCAAAAGATTAAAAAATTTCATCCTTTGTATCGTGTAGTCTTATAACCACTGCCACTTGTCTCGGCAAAAATCAAAAAAAGGGGTTTTTTACATTAACTGGGGCAGCAGTCCTGGCTTCCACATATAGAAAAGGATCAGGGTAGATGGGGGGTGTATCCTGGGGCAAACCCTTGTGCAAGCAGGGATCGCACGTTTTAAATTTGGGGATGGGTCGAATCTCGGCCCAGGGAAACAATTCAATCTGATGAGTAAAGAAGAACTAATGGATTTTGAGTGCCCGTGGGGTACGATTTTCCTGTTGGAATATGCTCATGGCAAAGGGTAAATGTATTGGGGGACCAGGGGCCAACACCTCAGAGATTAGGTTTTGGCAAATGACCGGGAATGCGGTGAGGGAAAGTCCATGAAACAATAACCCCAAACCGTAATAGGGTGAGGACCGGGGGGTGATGCATAACAAAAATACCCAGCTCTCACCACGGAAAAAAATTCCCGAATGTGAACCGACCATCGTGATTCGGAAAGCGGGAAATTGTCGTAAATACAATTTCATTCCCTTCCTTCTCCATGCCCCTGTTTTTTTGCACCAGCGGCTCAACGCCCCTGTTTCAGTCAAGGGTAACGAAGAAGGATGCCTTGGGCATTCCCCCTGCTTAAAAACGCGAAGGTACGAAGACACCGAAAAGATTTTAACAGATTTAATTCATTGTGCTATGGTTTTTGGGTGTGGCTACGCAATTCATCACTGCCATTCGACAATAGCCTTCCATCAAGGGCGTGGTCAATGATATGGGTGCGATCGATCCCGACAGTCCGTCGTTGCTTTCGATTCAAAGATGACAGATCCCCGCACATTTTTTTCCCTTTCTTCCAAAAATTGACTGATTTTTCTGAAGGTAATTTGAATCCCATGGGCTATATTCTTTCGTCAATTTAGAAAATTGGCGACTCTCGATGTTTTCCCTGAGGGGGGAAAAATTCCAAAAAAAACCACGAAAACATTTTTCTGTTCAAATCACCAATCTGTTCTAGCACTTTATGCGGTTGCGGGGTTGGGTACTTTCACCTGTGATTGGTTTGCTTGATGTTTGATTTGAAAACCCCTGGGCAACACATATAATTTATTTGGCAAATGCAACACCTTCAGGGCATTGTATTTGTATGACCAGAGTGTTTAAATATAAGCTACCCACCGTTTTTCGGGGATTTTATGATATTGTATGATAATAAATATTGATATCTAAATACTAGTATTGTTTTCAACGTATTTAAAAAAAAATTTATAATATTCACCTCTTGATTTAAAAAACGAACTTCTGATTTTAAATTTCAAAAAAGAAATAGATGATGTATCTTTTTAAACGTCCGTGGGAAAGTGCCTTAATTTTAAGTCTATAATGTCAATAGTTAAAACGGGAATATTTATTTATAACGCCCTAAACCCTCTCAATGCCCTTTGGCTATTTTCGTAAGTCCGTTCTTGGGGGGGCTCTACCGATGGGGAAAAGCCCACCGAATTTCAAATCTGTAGGTCGGGTTTCTCAAACTTTCAAAATTGGACCAATATTCAATCATAATTTAATTGCCCCCCCCTCCATAAATAACAAAATATTAAATTCAATTAAAAACCCCCTTGTTTCAACACGACTTTACCCTTAAAATGCCACCGGCGGATATAACGTTCGTCAGCCAAAACATTAATTTTATGGGGGTTTTATAGTCTTTCCAAATAGATCTTTTTGCATGTATCCCCAAAATTTTTCCGTAGGCTTTGGAATGAATAAAAAACCCTTTTCAGTGCCGGGAAAGGGTTTTCTTTTTTATTTTTTCTACCCCCACCACCCCACAATACACCACCTGCATACTGCAAAAGTGGGAACGAACCGAACTTTTAATCGGAAATTAAAATGATTATAAACTGTACAAATTATCTAGATGAATTCTAATTTTTGCATATAATTTTATAACTATAAAATGCATTGTGCAGTACTGATACATTTATAAGTGTATTTTATCAGAGTAAATGGTTTTTTTATTATGTCAAATGTATTTTGTTTGCTTACTTTCAATAAATGAATAAAATAATTTTTTGTTTTCAACTTTTCAATATGCTCTCGCCCTCCTGCTAGGGTTCTCACGACCCCCTAGGGGCTGGCCCTCACAGTTTGAGAAGCGCTGCCGTAAGTCTAAGAGTTTCGTAGATATCGTCAGAGTTTTTGAATGCGTCACTTTTCCCCCCTTTATTTACAGGATGTCTGGGCTTGAAGTATTCAAAAGTTATGGCTTATTAATACGGAACTACCCATCAGAATGTTATAAACTGTTCATCCGTGGATTGGAAACCCTCCGAGAGTTTTTTGGGTTTAGTCCGATCGGCCGCACGTGCGGGTATTATTCAGAAATCGCATACTATAAACTTTTTGCACTGATTTCATTAGTACAGATATGGACGCCACAGTAAAAGATGCAGTGCTTACTTTGGTTATCAGTGGACTTTGCAGTGGTACTTTGGTTGGAATTTAAATCAGTCACGTGTGTACAGCGACGTGTTCGAACAAAATGGAATGTCGATTTTCCGACATTAAAATATATCCACCAATGGGAAAGAACTTTAAAGGAGACGGGGACTTAAGTACTTCAAACTGGCAAGTATCCTTAAGCTTTAGTGATAGAAGACAGTGTTGATTGTGTGCGGAATTCATTTTGTAGGAGTCCTGATAATTCTATTAGGCAAGCCAGTAACGACATTATCGTCTGCGATTGCCGAATAATGCGGGCACGTGTGGCTGATCCAACTACACCAAAAAATCTCGGAGGGTGTTTCAATCCGCGGATGAGCAGTTTGTTACATTCTAATGGGTAGTTCCGTAATAATACGCCATTATTTTTGGATATTTTAAACCCGGACATCCTGTATATGGATCCTTATAAACATGTAAATTTTAATTTTTTCATACTATCTTGTTGACTGTAAAATCGGGTTTCTTTTCTTTTCTTTTTCACACATATTGTAACCTCCAAAGATTTTTTAGGCTGCAATGCTTTAGTGCCTGAGAATTCTTGAACTCTGCGTGGTCGTTGGTATTGTAACCATAACAAATCACAAATGCAAGAATAATATATATAAACTATTAATTACGCAGACTAATCAGATTATGTATGTGGGGAAGAGTTTATCACGAGATTCAACGTACAAGATTAAATATTATTTATCTTTCAAAAACAAAAAGTATGTAAACTAACTGAA
Source organism: Trichonephila inaurata madagascariensis (assembly GCA_019973955.1). NCBI lineage: Eukaryota > Metazoa > Arthropoda > Arachnida > Araneae > Nephilidae > Trichonephila > Trichonephila inaurata. The sequence goes on along the minus strand of BMAV01023389.1, from coordinate 12,932 downwards.
TTATTTGTAATTCTCCAATTCAGTCAATCTGAATGTCATTGACACCTAGAACCCTTCTTCTAATGAAACTTACGGAATCTCGTCTAACTGAGCTCGCGAATTATTTACATATACTGCCACAGCCTCTCCATTGTCAATAACTATTCTCACTCACGCTGACATTGATGTTCACCCTCCAGGCTCTATCTGGACGAAGTTTGCAGAAAGAAATTGAAAATTGCTTGCATTACAAGACAGTTCTTGATTTGATCAGTAAGGGAGAGGAAGAAATCATGAAGACGAGCGAATTGCTTCATTGCAGTCGAAACAGTTAAGTTTGATGTTGGTTGAGATCGAGTGTTTTCATTGGTTGATGGTGCAGAGTGATCGGCTCTAGAGCAATTGCCCTAAACTAGTGTATAATCTCACTCATTTATATATGCCATTTCTTCTGATGGAAGGAAGCAGTTAAGGCCTTGCCAAAACATCGAAAAACATCAAGTTTGTTCCTGAATGGCAACCTGATTAAAAAGAACACTAGTATAATTATTGCGATTTTTTCTCTATATATACGTTTATTGAGTAATTAATTACAAATTAATTATAAGAATACATTTAATTCGAAATTTGAGCTTGATAATTTTTGATAATTTTGTTTAAATTGGGTAGTAGCAATGACAATACCACTGTCATTTCGTCATCTACATTTAGAAGACTTGATCTCTTTTTCATTTTTATATTTGTTATTGCTGAAAATCCGAATTCACGTAAGTAAGACGAAGAAAATTGTAATAATATATTAAAAGCTTTTTTGGTTATTATGAGATATAGCCACTAATTTTAATCCAAAATAAATTAAATCACTCTTTCGAATGTTTTGAAATTAAATCTCAATTATTACTGAGCAAAATTAGTTTTTCGTCTTCATTCAAAGTTAATTCATACACATATGTATCCGGGTGACATTACTTACCTAACAAGCTCCAGTAGTTTTGTTAGTGGGGCTATAGATATGTTTAACGAATTCACCATATTAGGGTCTTTTTCAATTAATGTTATTGTAGTCAACTAATTTTTACTCCTCGAAGGGTACTTACGTATTATCGTAACCTATTGATGACATGGTATGAAACGAAGTACATAATTGCCGATTCAACGAATACGACACATGCGAAATTGGGGTTGCCAACTTGGTGAGTTGTTGGCGATTGTTGCGATAATGCGTATGTACCCTTTGAACTTACACCCTCAGATTATTTTTTATTCCGAAGTTTACAAAACTTTTTAAATAGTAAAAGTTTCAAAAATAACGATGACCTCCATTTGTAAGTGGTAGACTTTTTTGCTCATAAGGACCAGTAATTCTGTATGTGAAAATTTATAAAATTACCAGAAAAATCGAACAAAATGGGTGCTGTATAAATTTTCTTGAAAAAAAAAAGTTCAATTCATAAAATAACTTTGTTCGCAACCTGATACAAGGGTCATTCTGAAATTTTTGAGATACACCTAGGTTTTTAAAATTATGCAAAATCTTAATAGTGTTCAAAGTAGCCTTCTCCATTATCAATGCACTGTTGTAGACTAATTTTAATTTTCCACAGATTAAATGCCTCAAACCATTCATTTTTTGGAATTGTTGAAAAAATGCATTTATGCTCACATCAATCTTTTCTTCTGAATGATAATGACGTCCATGTAAGTGCGTTTATAGATTAAAGAAATCCCCAAAAGTCACACATATCTAGATCCAGAGAAAAATGTGGATGCTCTATCACTTTAATTTGTTTTGTTTAAAAAAACTCAATTGTTAATCCCGCTGTATGGGAAGATACATTGTCATTGTGAAGCATTAGTCTGCAAACGTTCACTTTTTCGAGAATTTTTGGAAGACATTTAGGGGTATACCAATTTCCTGTTACTGTCTTCTGTCCTTCCAACTCAATGGCTTTGACCAATCTCGTTGTTATGAAAAAACCGGTATACATTACTCTTTTCATTGCTTGTTGTCTTTTCAACATTGTCTGCGTGACATCATCTTCAAAGACCCTTACTTTGCTTTCTTGACACATTGGAACTTCAAATAACCCGTTAAAATATCAGAAATGATGCGGTGGCCACAATCATTTAACAATTTTAAGCGTTTATTTGCTGATTTTGAAACTTTCCGCTTTTTGGTGCTCAGTTAGATTATAGAGAACCCAAAGCAAATAACTTTTTTCATATCTAATTCTTTATGAATAGTTTTGTATACGGCTGGGAATCTAATGTTAAGTTCCTTCTGTATCATTTGGTAGGTATAGTGATTATTCATCAACATTTTTTATATGGTAGACACATTATCCGAGATTATTGTTGACCGCGGCCTTCCTATGTGTTCTTCTATATATAACTTAAGAGAATTGCGACCTCTGCAAAATTCTTTAAACCATCTGAATACAGTGGCACAGCATAAAGATTCATCACCAAATGCTATTGGCAGGAATTGAAAACATTCGTCTTGATTTAATCCCACTTTAAAATCATAGACGATAATATTCTCAAGTCAACTCCATTTTCGCTTCTGCTTAGATCTATTTTCTACGCTAAACAAGTTGAAGTTAAGTCAGTAAAAAATCGTCTGCTGCGTTTAAATACTTTGTACTTTCAAATTAAACCATTATTTATTTATTTATTTTATATTTTTACTTTTCTATTTATTTTTTATTTTATTTTATTTTATTTATTTATTTTGTAACTTCTCGTATGCACGTATTCAAAAATTTCAGAGTTATACCTTTGTAGTATTTAATATTTACTTTTATTTGAAATTATAATTAATTGACAATGATAAACGCTAAATTAACTGAAAAAATAATAGCTTAAACTTCTAGAAATTTTTATTTATATACGTCCTTTTTTATAATTTACCGCTTTCAGGAACATTCTTAAACCTTTAAAACTACTATAACCCTAAAAAAGTAGTTAAAAATAAAAAGCTGCTTTTGTTAAGACCTTATTTTCTTCAGTGAATCGAAAATGGGTAACTATAAATTTTATGTTGAACATTTTCCACAACGATGTTAATCCTCAAGGAGAAACATCAATGAAAACTAAAACAAACGTGTTACATAAACAAAGCTTAGAGAAAAACTTTTGGTTTATCTAAAACGACTTTTAGTGTTTCCATTCTGTGTCGGGATAACAATAAAAGTTTTTAAATAAAAGAATAGGGATATGTACTTTGTAAAGGGTAAAATATGTTAAATATAATCGCTTTCTCTAAAATCTAGGAAACGTAATAATTTATTAATGAATGAAAGTAACAACAATCTTTTTTCTTTGTTTCTTTTTAAAACTTTTCATTGCTTTTAATTTGTAATAAATTATATTTTTTAGTTGGTGTGATGATATGAATCATTTGAACCAACTGTGAATGGAAATCTAACAAAGAGTTAAATACTATAAGGTAGTAAAATACTAAAGTTACATATATGGGGTATAATTTTTTTTTCAGATTTTTAAAACCTACCTATGCGAAAAAGATGTTCTCTGGTATTTAGATGAATGAAAAAATAAAATAAAAATTTTATTCTTGTACTTCCACAAGGTGAATGAAGTTAAAATGTTCCTCTTTTTTTATGATAAAAAGACAAAGTATTTTTTCAATTCTTACACTATTAGCTCACATTCTCTATATATTTATTTATTTATCTTGATGGAATTTTCAATCGTTAATAAAATACATTTTGACATCAATTGACCTGACATTTTATATACGTGAATATTTTGGATGACAATACAATAATTTATTTATAATTAATAAAAATTAATTGATTAAAACTAATTATTTAAAAAATTACAAATGCAGCTACATTGGAATCATTTTCTACGAATTAGCGATCATTTTGGCGACTTGTGACAAAACACGAAAAGGTTTTTTTCTCATGTTTTAAAGCATTCTGTTGAACTGAAATTTTATATACACGATTGTGTTTTGGATGACAATACGATACTTTAAAGATAATTAATAAAAATTAATTACCACTTAATGTTGTGATTCTGTCATATGTATATACATATTCATATTAATTGTAACTATTTAATAAAAAGTAGCTAAAATGATTTTTTTGTTGATCTAAGTAGGAATTTAGTTAATTATTTTTTTATATTACTTGTTATTAAAGAAAAACAGATGCTTTAGTACTTTTTTAACATTTATTGTGATGAGGAGACATATAACAAATGCTTACAAAAAACATCAGGTACATTTAACAGCTGTTTTAATATTAAATTATTAAGCCCAGTGTCGAAACTGCAGTACACAATAAATCGGAAGATGGAAAAAAGCTTAGATCGGACTGATTCGACTGTGTTTGGAGATGATCTGGGGTTTTTAAATTGTACATTGCACTACGCTACTTAGTACTTATTCATCAATAACCATCGTTTTTTGGTTATTTATATCGTTAAAAAGTTATTTTTGTGTGTGAACCTAAAATCTTCGAACCAAAATTAAGTCGTTTCAATTTTTTCAGAAATTCAACCGTTGTGGCAGTATAAAATTTTGAACTTATTTTTTAAATTATTTTGTCCTAATCACCATGCAACAGATCATGTTTTACGTTTAGGTCAGAATTCCTCAAACTACGCTCCTCAAGGAAGCGTGAGCAGTTTAAAAAGTCGAAAACAAAAGGTTATTTTTTTTAAAAAAAAATTATTAATTTATTAAAAGTATAAACAAAAAAAAACATTCTGATATAATAAAAAATAAAATACATATTTGTACTGATATAATATACTTATTAATGTACCAGTATACTTCCCAATGTATTTTATAATTAATTTAACAATACTACGAGTTAGTTAAGAACAAGTTTAATAATTACCAGTGACCCATGGGCTTGTCACATATAAAATTATATACAAAAATTAACACTTATCTTTATAATTAATCCTTTAACTGCTGATTTAAACTTATGCAATTCGCTCTCTAATGCCACCGTTTTACGCATATGTGATGTATTGAGGGGAGAGTAAGGAATAAATAAGCAAATTCTCTGAAATAAGTAAATCCTTCGCAAACACTGTCAAGGTCCTTTTATTGCATTCCAAGGACCTTCGGAATAATTTTATAGTTAGCAGTGTGCTGAAAAGATCGTACTTCACAAAAAGACGTATTAAGGAAGACGGACAATTTAACGCTTTGATTGGCGAATATAGACGTTCGGGTAATAACCGCTTTGATTGGCGAATATAGACGTTCGGGTAATAACCGCTTTGACTGGCGTATATATACATTCGAGGCAATTAACGCTTTGGCTGAGCGAGACGTTTATATACGCAGGTGACGCTTAGGAAGTTAAAGTTATATTGTAGATTTTTGAATTCATCGTTATTGAATAGAGGGAGTGGGCACGATGAAAATTATAATTAAATATTGGGTCGCAAATATTGAAAGTTTAAGAAGCACCGACATAAGTAGATTCCAATCAATAATAATTTTTCTCCATTTTAACACGATTCATACGGTTATATACATCAATATCTTCACCAAATATTTATATGAAAATAACAATATAGATTTTAAAACAAAAGTGGGAAATTATCTCAATATGTCAGGAAAAAAATAAATGGTTCTAGTACATTTAATTTCAAAGATGAATAAAAACAAGAAATATTAATGAAAAATGTATTGATCGTAGAATTTAAACTGCTAGAACTCTCCTAAGAAAAAAAAACCCTTGGGATCTATTTTTTTTAAAGAACGTGCAAGTAGACTTGATGAACATCAATCATGAAAACCGTCATTTTTAATCCCAAGAGAAAAGAGTAAATGAAAGAAGTGGGAGATGAAGCAGAATCTATTTTAGATTTGAAAAATAAAGTAATAATAAGAGCACTAAAACTTGACGTACCTTACAAAAATATCGAAATATTTAAAGCACGTTTGAGACTTTAAAACTTTTTAAGAAATTAGTCGCAACAAATAGTATGAACCTTTTGTATAACAATTATAAAATTCTTAGTTTGATTATACGTTAGAAAAAACTATGCACTATTAAACATAATAGCAAATAATGTAACATGGTCTGTTCTATAAAGCAATATTTTAAAAATAAAAGTACATGATTAGTGTAACAAGTAAAAACCACAAATATTTTTTGCTTATAAAACATGAGTGGGAATTTTAATCATATTTTAAAAAAAGAAGAATGTAAAAAAACCGTAGAAAATTTAAATAACATTATCCTAAAAAAATATTTTAAATTAACTTAAAAGGGAACAAAATTTCCCATAAAAAATTTTTCGTTGTACATTTTTGTAGTCAAAATTTCAAATAACCAAGTCATAATGGTTGATAAATTTTTTATTTAATCCAAATATTGTTCATAAAATTTAAAAAATTTTGTAAAATTAATACCAAAAAAAATATAATTGATAGTTAAATTTTTTTTAAAAAAAAAAATTGTCTTTTGTCAACTTAATTTATGTTTTAATAATAGGGTAATTTTTTACAATTGATAATGCCAACACAATTGTAATTTAAAAAAAACACAACCCCGATGGAGATAATTTTTTTACTAATATCCAATAGCGTTATTATATTCAATATGCTTTTGTAACAACGCATTTTAAAAAAAATAATTTCAGGTTTACAAATTAGCTCCAATTTAAAAAAAATTAACCCAAAAATTGAATAAATTGAAAAAAAAAAACCAAGTGTAAAAAAAATTTTTTTTTTGGAAGCTTTAAAAAATTTTTCATGAAACCACCCTTTTAAAGACAGATGTAAAAACCCCAAATACTAATTATTTCCCCCGGCCAAATCTTTTTTAAAAAGTTTTGGGTGATTATGATAAAATATTATTCATTATTAATTAAAATTTTTATAAATAATGTATCATAAAACATTAAACACCTTTTTTAATCTGATTATTTAATTGTCCAAATTAGTTTTTTTTCCCATTAAAAATTAGTTTTTTAAATTCTAATAATGAAGAAAATTACTATACAATAGTAAAAAAAATTGAATGTACATAAAAAGTTATAAATCTGTAATTTAGTTTTATCCTGGGAAATTTCAAATAAAATTACACTATAAATAATAATTGTTCGAGTTTTAAATTTAAAACAATTTTTTTTGTTCAAATATATGTTATTAATTTTTTGATATTCGTTCTTAAAACTTATAAATGGAAAAGAAAATTTACATTGACAAACCCCCACGTAAACTTTAGATTAATGCCCTTTCAATATTTAAGCTATTTTTTATATACCCAATTAAACTAATTTTTTTGCAAAAACAGCTGCAATTTTTTTAAAACAAAAAATTTTAAAAAACCCCTACTTTTTAAAAAAATTTCAAAGCATAAAACATCACTGCTTTTGTTTTAAAAAAAATATTTACATGTAATTATTTTTTGAGGATCATAATTTTTTTTACATATTTATATTGCAAAAAAAAAGGAAAAAAAAAAATTAAATCAATTACACTCCATCTACATCTTTTTTTGGGAAATTAAATGTTTCAGTTCTTTTTTTTGGGTTTTAATAACTGATGAAAATGAAGTAACAAGACCACACATAAAATTTAATACACATAAATATGTAAAATACTATATAATAATCTTATTAATATTTCATAAAACCCTTTAAAAGTGTAAAGATAATGAAAATGAAACTATATTATGGTTATAAGTTTTCCCTTCACATGCTTTTATTTAATTCATTTTTTTTTCTAAATTTTTTTTTGGTTCAGACAAAAATTTACTTATTAAATGGTATACAGAAGAGCTTTAAATTAATTAAAGAAATGAATAGTTATAGTATACCAGGTTAGTGAGATGAAGTATGACATTACAGATAAAAATTAATATATAAACAACGTCTGTTTTGGGAATCTTTCTTTTGAACGAACTTATGAAATGTTCAATGAAATATATTGCCTATTTGTTTTATAGATTCTGAGAAAAGTACATACAAGTATAATTTTTTACGAATTTGTTTCATTAACATTTATTCAGAACAAACCTTTCAGTAAAAATTTTTTCAATTAAAAAAATTTTAAACTTAAGTAATTGACTCATACATAATCAGAAATTACTTTTGTTTGTTCTTTTTCGTTATATTTTTTAAAAATAAGAGGGTAAAATGAAAATTAAGTTTTTTTTTTTTTTTTCTTTCAAAAATGTGTAGAAAGAGTTTTATTTACATCACAATTGAAATTGATTTACATCACGGGAAGAAATTTTACAAAAAATTTATAATAATTATTGTACTTACCATACATTTTATAAACCAACATAAACCTATTCATATTCGATAATATAAAGGATTTACTAAAATATATTTAAATATATATAAAACACACAATCACCTTAATTTAAAACCAAATCATAATAACAAGTATTTCTACAACTGAAAATTGTATCAAAGTTTGGTTTCATGTTTTATGAATATAATCGCTTTCAAAAACAAGTTCTTTTTTTTTAATTAAATTGTCGAGATATAATTCTCGTTTAAATACATTCTTGTGCTCTAACTTCTTTAACAATTCCGTTTGTAATACACGTTTCTAGAATTTTTTTGGCAGCAACCGGCGTATCAATTTTACTGTTTGGCGAACCATTCCTTGCACTCATTCTCGATTTTCGGCGGGAAGTCAGTAAGGTCAGTCTTTTAGTGTCCGTTCTAGAATGGGAAGGTGTGGAATACTCTCCAAGATGACCACATCTAGTGATCCAAATGGCTTTCAAAGCACACTTAATTTCCGGCATACGCACCACATAAATAACTGGATCCACAAAAGATTTGGCAACTATCATAGTGTTGATAAAAATCCCAACAGGAACTCGGGTCTTCAATGGAATTGTTGTAAATGGCACAGTACAGTCTAGGCAAGTGAGAACAAAAAACAGAACAGCGGGCATCCACCCCAAAAGGTATGTCCCCAGTATGAAGAGGGTGGTAATGATGGCTTTTACGTTTTTGTGCAACTGTCTTGAAGATGGACATTGTAACAAACCTTTTTGATGTTGTCGAACCACAATGAACATGTGCGAATACATCAATGTCATCAGAATCAATGGGCAAAAGAACAGAACAGAGGTAGTAATTCGAAAAGGTGAATACAAAAGAAAATCGTAACTTGAGCACCTATGGATTGAAACCATCATTAGGGATTGGGAAAAGTATATTAAGAAGAACACTACTGGAACTATCCACTGGTAATTATACCACATACGGTAGTTTTCTGTTACGATGTGAGCATGTAGAGGTCGAAGTATACCAATATAATGATTGATAGCGAGTGCAAGAAGATGTAAAACGGCCACTACCAGTCCTCCAAGTCTGAAAGCTTCAACGAGAGGATAAAACAGAAGCTCATTGGTCCCAGTTGCACTCCATAAACATTGGCAATAGGCTGTTCACAAAGAGGCCTGCCAATGACTGGGAAGCATATGCATCAGCCATGGCCAGAGACAGACTTAGGCAAATCGTTGGAACAATTTTCTTCGAAGGCATCTCACACTGAAACCATGGTGATATTAAACAAAACGATAAACAACACGCCGCTAGTAGTACAGGCACCACTATCTTATACAGTTCAACAAGATCCTGTGCACCACCACTAGCGATCGGTTTGACCGTCGAAGAATTCATTTCGAAATTATCCAGTTCGTCATAATGTCAATATCGAGTTCGAAATCCGAAGCATTTGATGAAAACTTTTATGGGAATACGGTGTTGATTTCGTAACCAATCGTCGACGTTTCCACATTATTATCCCGGGAAAGTTAGATTTAGAAGCTGCGGCCTTACGCGACGGATTAAACACCGTCCACAAAGACGAAGAGTCCCTTCATGACCGCACACTTGTTGACAGATCAAAATCGCGCCCCTCTGTGTTTCTCGCGACGCCCCGACGAAGAATAGATTAAAGGGGGAGATGCGCAGAGTTACAAAGAGGCGTGGGGAGAAAGGAACTCGCTAACTGGATAGAGACCGCAGCCAATCGGCTGTCTTAAGGTTTTCTTTCCTGCCGGGAGAGTGCAAAGGCGGGAAAAGTTCCTAACTGTCAACAATAACTTGTAGGCTTTGTTTTGCGGGAAAGGGAGATTTTTGTTTCTTATCTTCCACGGGTGTCTTAATGAAAGTTCCGTGTTAGCTGGGAAGGGTATTGAATTGGATTTTGTCGACTTGGGGTGTTGTCTTTTTCTGGGAGTAGGGAGTTGGGGGTGTGAACAGAGGCTTAAGGGTATCGGCGTGGAAAAAGTTTTAGAGGGATGCTTTAATAAAATTTATTTTTGTTTTTTTTTAAATTTTAAAAAAATCGATATAATATGTGAATGAATGTAGATAAGAAATCAAAAAATATATAAAACTATTATTTATCAAAAAATAAAAAAAATGTATTATCTGTCAGAAATATTAAATTATAACAGATTTACTATACAGAAAAATTATTTAATCCATTATAAGAAATCATGATGGTAAAAAGTCATACTAATTAAGATTTATTTTAATATAAAACACATACATGTAATTCTTCGACGACTGATTTGATACGGTCATTTGAATGAGAATATACATATAAAATTGTTTAAAATTTATTACAAGAAAAATTATTTAAATGCAATTTTTTTTAAAAAATGAAAAAAAGTATGACATATTTTCTAAATATTCTTCTTTCAAGAAAAATATGATTTTGTAATACCAATATCTTGTTTTACAGAGGTTGAACTAAAAGTTTTGAAATATAAAATTTAGTAATGGATTTATTCCTATATTTTACTATATACCACATAGAAAAATTTTTACAAAGTTCTCATCGGTTATAAATTTAATCGTTTGTAACTATGAAAATATTACAAATTTTTTTAAAAACGTTTGTTCAATATTGGTTTAGATCCTAATTTTTAATAGATAAAAACTTATTACAGAAACATTTTTAATGTAAGGAGAATGCCTTGATGTCATCCTTTCTTCATTTTTCCCAAAAAATTTCATTTAAATAATTTTTCTTACAATAATATTATTAAAATAATTTTATACGTACATATATAATTAGACACCTTAAAAACTCATGTAGAAGCTACTGTTAAAATAAATGCAAAATTGATTGGAAAATCCTTGTCTGAATTTATTTAAGACAATGTTTTTCTTTTCTTCAAGAAAATTGTGTTTTTTTAAAAAAATTTTTTATTTGAACATTTTATTTAACTGATTGCACAAGAAACGTTTTAAAGGAAATGGATTATAAAATCAAAAAGAATCTATATAGAATAATAATATCAAAGAAAAAATTTGATAACGAGGTGTAAATATTAAAATCACATGCAAAAGATAAGCAAAAATAAACTGTACAGACAAAGGTAATTTTTAAAATATATTTTCCTATTTTTAAGTACTTTTATGACTATATTTAAAGTATCTCATTTGGAAGTAAAATGTGAAAATTTTACATAAAAGGGTGTCTAATTTTTTTTCTTAAATGGTTAATACATTGTGATACAAAATTCAAGTGAATTTTTAAAAAAATATATTTAATTAACTATGTAATCCATCAATAAATAAATAAAAACTTCTAATATATTTTAGAAATCGTATTATACGATTATTAAATTATATTGTAATCACAGCTAATGTGATATTGGATGAAATAAAAAAACTGTAATTACTGAGGGAATAAAAAGCATAGGTAATATATAATTTTAATTTTATATCATAACCACCATAAAAAACCTGGTTCACTTTAAATTTTAGACTCTTTTATTGGTATTTATACTTAAATACTTTGATGAAATAAAACTTAATACTCCTATAATGCGTTTTTCCCTTCTTTATACTTTTACACAGCAATGCTTCCTTAAAAAGTATTTTATTTATACAACTAATAAAAAAACCAGGAAAAAATGAAGTGGAAAAAAAATCGAATTGTTTATTTTTGCAAACCATTTTATTCATTTAAAGAACGACCGCATAATTATATACACAATGGAAGAAAAACGTACTCATTCAAGATTGCTCAGTACTTTTTTATTTGTTTATTTATATTTAGATTTTATGGGGAAAAAATTTCGGGGTTTTTCTTCTAATGGTTTTTTGGTAATTAGTAATTAATTAACCGTTGATGATACCCTTTTTATAATGTTTCAAAGGAAAAATTGTTTTAAAAGAACATTTTTGTCATTTAAAACTCGATTATTTCTATTTGGTAGACACAATTTTTAAAATTCACTTTTTAAATTTTTATCACCTTGAATAATTTATTTTTAAGAGATCTTAGAAAGATTTTGTTACAGATAATTAGATAACGAAAAGAATAAAAACTTTTTCCAAAGAACAAATTATATTACATTTAATTAAACTAAATGATATTATGTGACAGAAAACAGTTTCAATACTTTAAAAACACAATATCTTTAATTAAGTCCTTACAACATTTTTTAAATAAAATTTTTTATTTCAGTGTATTTAAGCAATACTAGAACGTCCGTTGGTGTCAATTGGGTACTGGAGCCTGTTCATTTGTTCTCCTTTCCGCGTTTTTGCAGGGGAAATTTTCATTGAAACAAATCACGAAACTTTAAATCGGCAATTAAGGGATTAATAAAAACCGTACAAATTATCACGATAGTGTTATTTTTGCATATAATTTATTTATGATACCTTGGGTCACTGTTAATTATTAAATTTTGTTCTTAAACTAGTATTTCTAAATTAATGATAATTATATTATGATGATAATTTATATTTGATTTTATCAATATAAATGTTGTTGTTGTTTTTTAAATTTTTACGTCAGAATGTATTTGTTTGTTTATTTTTTAATAAAATAGTAAATTTTAAATATTTTTTGTTTTGACTTCTTATCCCTTTGGGGAAAAAGGAAGCACCCCAAGTTTGGGAAAAATTGGGTTAAAAAAAATTTTATTCCTTTTGCATTTAAAAACTATTTAAAACATAAA
>BMAV01023388.1:0-11909 GCA_019973955.1 Trichonephila inaurata madagascariensis | reverse complement strand
CCCATTTACCAGCAAATATTTAAGACTATCATCAGACTCTTGATCTAAACAGTAGTCCGAATCTATTTCGGGAAATTGTATCTCAGAAGTACGAGAAAAGTATCAGCAACAAGTTAAAACCCCCCGAGATGTGTGGGATATCGTTGAAAATTGCCCAAAAAAATTCAAGGGTTTTTGCTTTTGACTAAAAGCAAACGGGAATTGTGATTGCAATAAAAAATTGTTTGCCTTCCAAAAAACGGGGGGAAAAGAAATACCCGGAATAACCCCACATATAGACACTGTTTTTTTTGGGAGAGAATTTTACAAGAAAAATGCAAGTGGTTGTAGCCCATCATCAACAGGTTTATTCAAAACCCACACCATTGCTGATCTGACGCATCTGTTAAGAAGGAAAGGGGGCATCATCGGGGGGGGATCGGGAGGCTTACGCAGCCTTAACATTATAAAGCCGCCGCTGAGAAAATGAAAATTTGGCAAGGCTGGTTGTTCATAATGGTCAAGTTAAAAAGTGGTTCCATGGGGCCCCAAAGGAAAATTTCTTTGCAAGACGTAGGGGAATTTAAGTTCCTGTGAGTTAATACCACTGCTTAGAAATTTTTGTTTTGGGGTTTTGGGATGGTTCTCGGAGAGGATTGTGAATTAAAATTTCCTCCACATAGAGGGGGGAAGGCTCTTAAGGATAAGATTTAAAGATTTGACAGCTAATCCATCCGACGTGTTCTCACTTTTCTAAAATTTGTCAACTACATGAGCTCATGCTACCACGCGTTGTCATCCATTAAAAAAAAAAATAGGACAACAGCCCCCATGGAAAGGGCAAATAACCCAGTCATCATCCCTATATCTAAAGAAGTCAAAGTGCCTCTCAAAAGTTTGAAGATGTTTGAGTCCATTCAAGACGATGCTTTCCAAACCATCAAGCATCCTTTCCGAAAGGTCGATTTCGAAATTTTAGGTAAAGGGGTTGACTTTCCCTATGAATGTACGGTTAGAATTTTTTTAAATTTTAATTTTTTTGAGGGCTTGGTTTTTAAAATATACTCCAAATTTTTCCTGATAACAAATAATGGGGAATTTAAACAAAAAAAAAATTAGAAAACTACTTAAAAATTTCTTTTAAAAAAGGGGATTAGACGAAAGAAGAAAATTTCTTTTAAAGTCCGTAATTTTTAAGCAATTTTTTCAATATTTGAACAAAACTTAGATAACAACGTTTAACACTTGAAAAAAAAAGATTAGTTTGATTATGTATATAAATAACGAAGTTATTCAATGTTTAGTTAGAATTTTGGGAAAAATTTTAAAAAAATTCAAGAAAAAAGAAGACAGATTTCTATTTTAAATCCGATTCGAAAAGAACAAAGTATGAACTTTTTTAAATTCAGAATTTCGATCATTTGGGGTAGGAAAAAAGAAAGAACGACTGAAAACCTTTTCATAAAAAACACAATATTCACATTTATGAAAAAAAAACGTAAAAATGCAAAATTTCATTATTTATTTTGTAAAGAAATTATACGATTTTTTGGGAAAAAGGATCTTTCCGATTCTGTAATTATTTTTGTCTGAGGAGGAAACGGGGATCGAAATTTTTAAAAAAAAGAAAAAAAAGTAGTTCTTCCATCCGACAGCAATTTTCATACGTAGAACACAGCGTAACGAATTTGCTAACTTGAAAATTTTTTTACTTTCCTAATTTTTCCATCCCGGGGATTATATGAAAATTGATTTTAAGGGAGAAAATTTTAAGAATTTTCACCGCCTTCCCCAAAAGGAATGGGTGGTGAGGATATAAGTTTTTAATATGAAAAAAAAAAAAAAATTCTTAAAATGAAAAGGTTTAATTTTGAGGAAGTATACGTAGCAAATTTAAAAGTTTTGAAAGAAACGATTTACGACTTGGATTAAAAAACCATTCCGATAAGATTTCAGCAAGCTCTAAAAAATCATGGGGGACCGATTTTTTCCCTTTTTCAGATGGGCTGGTAGTTGAGGCCCCCTAGATCTCAGATTTCCAGTGTCCTCCCACCAGAGGGCTGATATTCTGGATTGATTGACTGACAATATTAACGTCGCACGTTCAGCTACTGGGGGGACGGACCATAATTTTGAACCATGGCCAAGTGACGGGACGACACCAGCTGGCACCCCCTCCCCACCCACCACACCATGGGGGCAACGGTGAAGCTCAAACCAGGGTCTGAAGTCACGATGAGGCTGACCAGTTCTAGTCTGAATGGCAGGAACAGAGGAAGGTTCTGGGGTTTGAATTTCCTGGGCAACGCTGGAGGTCTGCTACGGGGGTAAGATCAAGGTCCTTTTAAAGGAACCTCCGCTTGAGATTGGTCAACTTCAAGTCTACCAAAGGCTTTTCCAAGAACAGACAGGCTAATTTGTTGTATTACTGCAATATTCACAAAATTGCAGGGAAAAATGCCAGATGCTTAAACGGTCTCAATTCAGTAGTTCTGCAAAATTTAACATTAAACAGCCTCTTTTCCTAAATAGAAGGTTGACTGCCCGTCCTCCAAAACATGCAAAATACAAATTCTACCAATTTTATGGATAGCAATTGAGAATTATGTTGAAAACTGTGTCAGTGGCCTTAATTTTGGACACATGAGTGTATATATAATATCAAAATATTTAATAATAATATACAATGAAAAATTAAGACCCTCCCTATTTAAAAAAATTTTAAAATTTTAATATTTTTTTGGTTTCCCCTTTTGGTACTTAATTGATTATTTTGTGGGTTCAAATGAATAAAACGCCTTTATATAATGTTTAAAAAAATGTCGGAGTTAAATGCAGAATTGAAGTAATGTTCATCCATATTTTTTGTTAATTATATTTCCATAGAGATTTTTCAAACCATTAGTATTGTTACGCGTGGCAAATAGAAAGGGAGTTGCTAGTGATCAAATGCAATTTACCCGAAACACGAGTACAATTAAACTATCAAAAAAAATAAGACTTCATCATTGATCATCAACTTTAATTTATTGAGAAATGTTGAAAAACTTGTCAAAAAAGTTCTTAGTGAATTCCTTTACATTAAATTTTTTTTTTCGTCAGCAAAGCAAAAACCAATATCTTTTTTAATTCAATAATTGTTGAAGATATTTTTCAGTTTAATGAGAGAGATTACTTGTTAAAAAATCGAAGTGGTTCTGATATGATATCTTAGCATTATTTATTATCCAAAAGAAATACGGATAAAAAAAAGCAAAATATTACGATATCACCATTTTTAATGAAAAGAAACAGATTATTTCTTGAATACCAACCCTTTGGGGAAAAGGAGAACATAAATTAATTCGATAGCATTTTAAACAATGGAATGATATATCCGATTCAATAAAACCTATCAATTTTCTCCAAATTTAAAAAAGCTTTTTCTTACATTTCACATTCGTAGTCATTCATCAATCTTAAGAAAAAAAACCAAAGTTAAAAAAAAATAAACTACAAGGGGAAAATGTTGAATGAATAAGAATTGTTAGGTATGTGTGAATGAAATGCTGAATATAAAAGAAACACCATTCTTTTTTTCAAATAATGCATATCTGTCCTAGAATATTTTTTTTTATTTACTTTTTCTGAAGTTTATTAATAATAGTTATTTAGAAATGTATGTATACAAGTCAGCTGGATATTTATCAATCTTTGTAATGCCTTGGGATAAGTATAAATAAAATGATAGTTTTATATTTGTGTTTTTTTTTTTAAAATAATATTGTAGTAAAGTTTTTTAAAATAAATTTTAAGTATTTTCGGTCTAAGAAAAATAATCATTTATTAGTTATGAGGATGAAAAAAATGAATAAGGAAATAAATTGTTATTGAAGAATGATTTTAACTTCTTATTTTTCAGCAAGTATTTCTTTTTTTTAAATTTTAGGAAGTATGTAGTCTGCTATTAAATAAAAAGTATTTATCGGAGCGTAAATTGAACTGTCAGCAATAAATCAATAAACGCATTGGAAGATGCATTTCAGAAACATGCAATGTAAGGACTGACGATAGGAACATTAGATTAAAAATAAATATTTGTTAACCGGGTTTTAAAGATTGTACTGTTTGAACGTGCTTAAGTTAGAAATGGATTTGCAGTAGAAGTATTACAGTAAAAATATACTTTTAAAA
The DNA here is from genome assembly GCA_019973955.1 of Trichonephila inaurata madagascariensis. Taxonomy (NCBI): domain Eukaryota; kingdom Metazoa; phylum Arthropoda; class Arachnida; order Araneae; family Nephilidae; genus Trichonephila; species Trichonephila inaurata. Next base: position 7,757 of record BMAV01023388.1, on the reverse strand, counting down.
ACAATAAAAAATTAGTATATAAACTATAATAACGATTCTAATTTACACTTGATATTTTAATTAAAAATAAACATTACAAGAAAAAAAAAAAAAACATTATATATTGAAAAACGTTCTTAAAATTCAGTTAATCTCTCTCTCTCTCTCTTTCTTCATACATGAATACTGATATTGAGTTTCAAAAGCCTTCTGTTTCTTTGTTATGTTCAACGGAAATTAAACTATTTTTATAAATTTTAAGGTAATTTATTTATTGAATTCAGGAAGAATGCTAAATTCATAAAGCACAGAAAATTTTTAACAACTAGGCATTTTTTTTCCCAAAAATCTTCTTAAATTTATAACATTTAATATAAACTAAGAATTTTTCTCTTTATTTCAAACTGAAATAAAATTTTATAAGATTGTGTATAGGGAAAAATAAGCTTTTACCTTTAAAAAAGCATCAATAGATTCATTAATATTATGGTACTTTACAAAACGTAAAACATTATTATGCTTATTTTTGAAGAAAATGTTTATGGCATACTCATTTTTACAAAACGCATGTTCTTAAAGGAATTTTTAATTTCGGGAATAAAAACTTTTTTTGTTTAATTTTTGTATTATTTTTAAACATATGTGAATTTCCATCTAAATATTATATGACAGCAATTTTATTTTTTATTTTGCTAATTTTTCTTTTATGGAACCCTCTAATTTTCTAATTTTTTCTTTTCTTCTATTATTTATTTATTTACTTTATATGTTACCCCTTTAAATGAATAATTTAATTATTTTCATAGAATAACTTTTTGAAGACAATTCAGTTAAAAGAATATAATGGAAAAAAAATTTCATACTTTATCTAGTTGTTCTTGAAATAACAAAGGATAGATAGTTAAACCCAAAAATAAAAAATTTCAAAGATATATTATAAATTAATTGATCATAATAGGGGGGAAATCTCCCAAAAATATTTTTTTATCTCTTTTGAGGATGAATCTTTTTTTTAAATAATAAGAAAGCAGATGATAAAATTTTTATTATTGTTCATATTGCTAACATTAGTTAAACAGAAAGGGGAAAAAAAAAAATATCCAAAAAATAGATTATATTTAAATATTACCCAACTAAAACATATGCTGTGAAAAAAAAACCATTGCTTCAAAAGAAGCATTGTATAAACTTTTAAAAAAAAAATGAAAAGAGATTTTTAAATTTTTTAATTTTATCAGATATCTTTGTTTTATTTTTCATTTTAACTAAACTTTTGTTGTGTAAACACTGTGGATTGACTGCTTATTTTTTTTGAAACAAACCCTTTTTTTACCACTACGCAGTTGAAAAAAGATTGAAACGTGTGCCCAATTTTCCCAGGTCTTCTTCAAGGGAAAATTTTCCTGACATATACTGAACTGAGATCTAGAGTATAATTGTTTTTTCGGCCATCAAAGTTCCTAATCGGAAAAATCCTTCCTAAAGCAGCTGGAACCGGTGCACAGAATTTTTCTAAAATGCGGTATTTTTTTTTTAAACCCCAATCAAGTAATCATTATTCTATAGAATACCTAGTTAAATCGTAGAAAATTTAACAATTTTTTTATCCTTTAAACCATGTCTAGTTATTTCATGAAATACCTAGTTATACGATAAAATAACATTTCCCCACTTTAACGGTAACAAAATATTCTAAAAAAATAAAACCTAATTTGGGAAATAAAGGTATTGAAAATAAAGTAAAATCTCCCGAAAAAAAACCCTGAGTTAAAAATTCATTTGCACTTAGGGGATAGAAATGAAGTCATATTTCCAGATCTATAAAGGAAATCACTTAAAATTGAATTTTAAAGAATGTAAAGGGGAATTTCGGAAGATATCTTGGAAATCCCAGTCACATTAAAATATACTTTTTGGTTTAAAAAATTTTACGCATCTGAGTTTTCTGTTGTAGTTTTTTCACCACATACACACACAGGGGAAAGGGCTCTTTCTTTTATCCCGGGACGAAAAATTCCTTATTTTAAAGGACAACAGAAACCGTTAAGATAATATTGCTGTATTTGAACAAAGAACACTGCGAGCTATAATGCAATTTAAAAGTAAACTTTTAAAATAACTACAATGCTGTTTGCAATATAGTTTTCAAATACATTGGATCAGCTAAAGAATGTCGATCATAATTTAATCATAACATCAAAATAAATGCGAAATTCCTATTCATTGAGACTTTTCAAAATTAAAAAAATTTAGAAAAAATTTAAAAAAACCATACAATATCTTGAAAAGTTTTTAAAATTATTTTTTTTTGCATATAGTAGCTTGAAAAATTGCTAAATTCAAGTAATGTAGAATATATCAACAAATTATTTTCAATTTTATACTCGAGCTGTAGAATATTTTTAAGAAGTATTAGACGGAAGGGAAGTATTTTAAAATGTTACTTTTATATTCTAACGGGTCTCACGGTGTTAATTTTGTCTCGAGAGATGATGATATAAATACATTTTTAGATTGAATTCCTTGGTTAAAATTAAATAATTCGATTCTTTATACGTTATTTATAAAATAATGGTGTTTCAAAAAGTTGTAAAATGTTTAAAATATATAATCATAATTTAAAAGATTATAAGAATATTAATAAAAAAACATTTTAAAAGTTTTAATTAATTTTGGTTGCGCATGATTTTTTAAAAAAAAGTAGCTCAAATTTACCAGAAAAAAAGTGGATTTAAAAAGTTAAATATACCCTTTACTACATTGATATATATATATATATATATATATTTTTGACCCGAATCAAACTTAATTTTAAAAGGATCTTTATTTAATGAAATTTATACAAGCTCTGATGCAGAGGGGAGAAAAAAACGCTCCTTTAAAATAAGTGGGATACCACTTAAACACAGATTTCTAAGTATCCGGATTTTATAGTGTATTTTAATGTTGACATATAACTATTAAATATAACGATCTGAATTAGACATGTTTATTGATAGGCCATATGTTCGGAAGAATTAAATGCGTGATTAGTTTGATACTTGAAGATGAAATGAAAATATGAGTTACGTCCCAAATGGGGAATTTAATTTTTAATCTAATTTAATTATCCTTACATATATATAGATTAATAAGTAATATTTTTTAAAAATAAAAAAATTACGATTTTGAAAATTTGTTTTAAAATTTAAATATTTTTCAAATTTTTCAAAATAAAAAATATGTAAAAGGCTAAAATTAGGCAGGGTTTAACGAGTATGATGCATTTTATAACTCTTTAAAATTTGATGCATCAAAGGCTAATATTTTAGAAAATATCATGCGCAACATAAAATTTACTTAATTCTTATTGCAAAAATGTTTCTTTTCTTCATATGCTTATAATTTTTAAAATTATGATTATATTTTAAACATTTTACGCTTTTCTGAAACCGTATTTCTTTATATCTAATGTGTAAAAGAATCGAATTATGTAGTTTTAACTTCAGAGAATTATAACTGTTTGAAAATAGCTTATATTTTCAGCTCTCGAGACAAAATTAACACCGTTTAGATTCGTAATATACAAATTATATAAACTCTTAAGTGATGGTTTAACGCGACAGCAACATAAATTATTTTAAAAGAATAGTTGAATGCTCAGAAAAATGGAAATTAATTTCTTTTTTCTTTATAATATATTCTAATAAAAAGACACAGAAAAACTTTTATCATATCGTTTTCATTATATAGATCATCTAAAAGAGTAGTATATTAAAATTAAGCTTAATTATTAAGGAAATATGATGGATTATAAAGATTAATTTCAAAATAAAATTTGAATTGTAATTTCTCAGTACTTATAAATGTTACTGTAATAGACAATGTACGATTTTTTGGTTTTGCATTTTACATTTAAAATATCTAATAATGCTTTTAAGTTTTCTAGAAACAGCGGAAGAAAATTTATGTGACGAAACACTTGCAATTTTATTGCAAATGTGTGACTTTTTTTAAAAAAAATAAGTTAAGAACTCTTAAAGTAATCATGAATTTTTTAAGAGAAAAATTGTGTTTAAAAATATTTAAAGTTATATATTTTAAGAAATATTTAATTTCATTTAACTACTTTCTTTTATCTTTAAAATCATTTTGATTTAAAGTTACCATATTTATAATATAATGATTCTGCTAAAGTCTATAATTCATCACAAGAGATCAATTGAAAAAAACGTGCTTCAACTGAAAAGAAACATAAATTTTGAACGGTATAGTATTATATGAGCATATAATTTTCAAAGTAATGATCTGCGTTGAAATAAATCTGAAACATATTTGTACTCTCATTAATTTGAATTCTTTAAGTAACTTTTATACTCAAATTGATATAAAATAAATTTATTGAGGGAAAATGAAATGTGTTTTATATTTGCGCTTTATTGTATATCATGATTCCAGTTTCTCAGATGAAGAATAAAATAAACATGCTACCTAGAAGTAATTAATCTTACTACTTATTTCTTCAGAGCTCGTAACGGTAGTAAAAACTTACATATCAGTTTGCAATTTATGAGTAGGCAGCACTTTAATTAAACTCTAAGGTATGCAGCGTCACTTAATTAAAATATAGCTTATTTATTCTTTTTGGAACTTTGCTGTTTTAGACATCTGTTATGTACACAACTATTTCGAGAAAAATTAATTGCGTAATAAAAATACGTAGAAACGGTATACTGTGTGTAAACCATAAAAAATAGAATTTAGAAGAGTGGAATTAATTTGAAAATTAAGATAAAAATTAAAATATTACTTTTTGTAAATGTAAATGAAATCAGGCAATTAAAATATATTTATTTAAATTTTCGTGCTTGCTAAGTGCAATATATATATATATATATATATTTGTATGTGTGTTTAAGCTAAACGCAAATTTTAGGTTTCATGAATGGCAACCAATTTTCTTTCTTGTGCTATATTAAAAAAACGTTTTTCCTTTTCTAATCCTGCTGAGGAAAAAAATAACTGATTAGTAAAATTAGTACTCTACCAATATTTCTTCCCTAAGAAAATTTTAATTGGTATAGTTTTAAATGTAAAGAATTAATTAAATATTATCATAAAAACATACACATATATTGGTGAATTTTTGACAATATATTGAAATAAAAAATGTATTTTTCCGATTCTGTTTAGAAATTTTTCAAATAATCATAGATGCCAAATATATTTTACAGTTTGACCTTCTGAACTCGTAACTAGACTTTTAATGTGGAATTCTGCAAAATTATGCCATATCGATATAAAATACATCTAGCTGAATTAGAAATAATTTCACCTCAAGCATTTCGATTAATGTATTGGGAAAGTTTCAAAGAATTATATCTCGGTGAAAGTGCATTTTTAAAGATTTTTGTTCTTAAAAGATAGTATTCGGGGGATATTCATTGAAAAGGGCCAAAGTATTCATGAAATCTGAAAAATCTCTTCGATTGCACTTAAATGACTGCTACTAAGACATTTAAACAGATATTCTAATCTTGCACTTAAATTTAAAACCATAACAGAAGAGGTACGATTAATTTAATTTCGAGAACTATCCATGGAGTGTAAGCATAAAGCAGTTTCCGAATTAAAAAAAATATTTGTTAAATTTTAATTTACAAATATGCTTTGTATTCTATATGCTTTAATATTAGCTTGATTGTTATTTCTAATTTTCTGCTTTTATCAGTTTTATATTTACAACTCTTTTTGTAATTAACTAAAGAAAAATGGATATGACGTATCCCAAATTTTTTTCTAGAAACGTAATAAATGTTAAAATCACGGTAATTGATTCAATGTGTATGTAAATTTACAACCAAATTTGTAAAATTCAAAAACTAATTTAAATTATAATAAGATTTATATTAATGAAAGTTACACCTCGTAACTGAAGGATTTGAAAATAAAAACAATAAACGTGATGCATTTTAATTCTTAAAAATGTTTTTAAAGAATATAATGTCTTATATAATGTCTCTTTTCTCTGAGATCTTTTTAGGAAAAAGAATGTTATGTAGTTTCATGGTACACCAATTTATGAAATCTGTTACAGTGCGACATTATAATACTTATGTATTTGATATAAATTAACAAAAATGGGACACTGTGGTTGAATTTTGCATTATAATTTAATTCTATTTGTATGTTGTAATTACAAGTATAAAAATAGATTTTTATGAAACTGCTAAGAAATATTAATTTAAGAGAAATATTTATTAAAATTTGCTGTGTTATTTTTTATTATTCAAAGTCATATAAAATATTGCTATTTTTCCCGATTATGTTGTGATTGGACGTTCTCGCGTCCTTCTCAACATAACCTTGTTCTTGACGGCCACGATTAATGGCAAACCTTTTCCCAACCCAATACCAAGAAGATAAACGAATGTAAATGTAAATGAGATATATTTTAAAAAAGGATAGAAGCTTTGATGATAAGATATAAGGGGCAAGTTTAGGGATAGCTTAGTGGGGAATCATTTGATCAATAGCGCGGCAAGTTTGAGATAAGTGGGAATCATTCTGATCAATGCGCGGCAAGTTTAGAGATAGCTTAGTGTGGAATCATTCTGATCAATACGGGCAAGTTTAGAGATAGCTTATGTGGAATCATTCTGATCAATAGCGCGGCAAGTTTAGAGATACTTATTTAATCATTCTGACAATAGCGCGGCAAGTTTAGAGATAGTTATGTGGCCCAGATAAAAAGGTTAGCAGCCGATAGCTTTAGAAGGAATAGAAGTCCAATATGAAGTTGGAATCTCTTTATAAAAGTGAATTATAGATTCTCAATAGGTGAAGGGGAGATCTGCAAAAGGTAATATTTGGTTTTAGTTAAATAACGGTTTTTTTAAATTTTAATTAAGAAAAAAGATCTAGTTGGGGATCTGACTTAAATACAAGGTTTAATTTGGGGAACTCTCACTTTAAATAAAGTTGTTAAATTAGAATTAAGTAATATGTTATTCTTAATAAAAGTTGTATTAAGAACTTATGTCTCATCATTTTGAAATCCCCCACCTCTAGCTTACGCGGAACGGGAAAAAAGTCATCACAGGATGGCTATGTCACAATGGGGGAAAGTGTATAATTTGGGTTAGGTAATGCAGGTGGATAAACGTTCTACCCAAAATTACTTTTAGGGGCAGAGAACATTGCAGAGTTTATCGAAACTATAGAGAATTAAACATACAGTTACTTGAAATCCCAAGTAATCTGTCATGTTTTACAAAAAATCATCTCAGGGGGAAGGGGTCAAGATTGGTATTCGATATTTGATCGTTTTAGTGCAAAATACAACGGATTTTGGGACCGCGAATTAGCGAAAACTTTTCCCCGGGGGAAAAAAAGAAAAATTGCAAACGCAATTTACGCGTCCCACAGGGGAAAAAATCAGGGAAACCCTCTGATTTTTTTTATCAATTATTAAAAAAAGAAAAAAATTTAGAGTTAGGGGAAAGTCCCAAGCAGGTTATTGGATCATATTTTAGTTCGACTCGAAACCCCAGATCCAAGATTATTTGGGAAATGGGAAAACCACAAAACACGATACAACTTTTTGAAGTCTTGGTAAATTCGAAGAGAATTTCTTCAAATTAAAAAAAGGTTCTCAGAACGATAAATAGAAAAAACGAGGTCAAAATGCGACGGATGCCTAATTTTTATGCTAATGGTAGAAACTGGAGGAATTTGAAGTAAGACGTGACCCAAAAAACAGTAGAAATGATTTTTACGAGAATAGCCCAAAGAAAAAG
>BMAV01023387.1:10000-16691 GCA_019973955.1 Trichonephila inaurata madagascariensis | reverse complement strand
TTGTTTTCAGTGCAGAAAATTCAGCATCAACCTCTATCCAGAATTCAAAGAGGGATTTATTACAAAATTGCCCTTTAATTTCGTCACTTGGTGTGAAATCTATGAAGATATCTTTTTCGGCATTTGAGAGCCCTTCTGAAGTGTTTTGAAATGGATCCTTAACCCATTCTTAACTTGCTATCAATTTTCCCTCGTTTGTGTACTTGTTGATGCTTTATTATCGTCGAATGCTCGCTGCGATTTAAAAATATATCTATGATTTTGTTTTAATCCACTGCCGTAAATACTTAATACCGTGAATTACAATTAACGCGTGAATTATGAAATGTACATTCAAGAGCGATTCCGTAGCTAATCGATTCGGCCAAGACTGACTAGAATTGTACGAGGTACAGCATTTTTACATGTTTTGTGCAGATGTCCGTTAGGTTGCCTAGACTCACGTGAACGTTCACGAGAATGCCAGATGTAATGGATATGATAAAGAGCAACATAGATTAGGCTATTTTTTAATGATATTTGTACTTTTAGAAATGGATCTTGAAGGAAATAAATCTTTAATTAAATATTATTTCTCAATCTGTTTCAGTTTAAAAATTAGAGAAAGAAAAGTAACATAATTAACCTATTACTTAAAAAGAAATTTACTTAAAATATATATTACTTAAAGTAACATATATAAAAAATTTAATATCTTATCTTATTAATTTGTACGGTTTATAATTAAGATCATTTTAAAAAGCTTTAGCGTGAAAGTACTTTTTTATTGCATTCAATATATTATTATTATTAAAAATGGGTCGCCAGTATTGAAAGTTTGAGAAGCACACTGAAATAATGTGTTTCATTTTTCTGATAAATGAACTCGTAAAGAGCGGTATTTCCCAGCCGGTATACTTTTATGTTTCAGTGTGTGTATTCTGCACGAGTATTTTATAACAAATTATTAATACTGAATTAAGAACAAGTTTAATAAGTATTAGCGACTTCCATATTTGTCTTGCAAGGGGCAAAGATTTTCAAAATTTTTAGAAATTGACACTCTGAGGTTTTTCTATATTTAGCTGATATTTATATTTTGTCTTCTAAGCAGCCCACCCCTTTTGCAATATGTTCCAATTTAAAAATTAAAAAAGGAAAAATAACATAATAATTATCCTATTACTTATTTTTTGCTTAAAAGTAACATATACAAAATTTTAAAACTTATGTTATTAATTTGTACGGTTTATAATTAAGATCGCGTATTGTAGCTTTAGCGTCAAAGTGCATTATTTTGCATTCAGTAATTTATTAATGTATAAGAGGGGGGAAAATTGTGATTGAAAAGGGGGGCGCCAGTATTGAAAGTTTGAGAAGCACTGAATTAGTGATAAAAGAAAATGCGTATTCTATAATTGGCTATTCAAATCAGTTGAAACCAAACATTTCGCAAATCCAGAATGAAATGAAATGCTACAAAATAACTTTTATTGTGAAATAAGGTTATTCATAGCTTCTAATTATGTATCTCTTAATTGTCAAAAACACTCTTTTGAAATACTGTAAAATAAAGTGATGAAAAATTTTTTCAGTTGATGTCGCTATAGAAAAGTAAAACGAGTCATATCACCTTTGAAATTTATAGACTTAACACTCAGCAGACGAATAAATTTAAGACGAAGCAGCTCTTCAGGACAATTCTTCTGGCTACAGTCCCCTCTCCCCTCCTATGGATTCATTATCAAAAGTAAAAAGATAGCGCGATATTCGCCTGCTAAGCAAGACGGTAAAATATGTTTTTTGTGCTTCAGAATGGGAGGGAGAAAAAAACATTTTACGCGCCAATTATTCAGAAGGTATATGTATTATATTTAGGTGCGTAGTGCTTCGCGCTCTCATCTCTTATGTAAAACAAATGAGATTAACTTAACTCTTAAGGTATCCGACTACGTTCGGAACCGTGATTTTGCAAAAGCGTATAAATGGATAATATTTATGATATTTAGTGTAGCTTAGATTAAAAAATGTATATAAAAATGTTTTAAGAATAGTATTACAATAAAAAATTATTTAAGTACAATATTTTGACAAAAAATGAACATAGAATAACCCATTTTCAAAAAATTCTCCTTTTGTGAAAAATGCTTTTATTATAATAATATTTTGCCTGCATATATCTCAGAGGCTCAACTAGAATTTTTGAAATGTATGACTTAGGTTTATCCATATTTTGCGACAACAGAGGGGAGAAATTTTAAGAAAAAAACGCCGATAATTATTTCAATGGGTTGTAACTCCGAAAATAATGTGAATTTTTTCAAAATTCACAGTTGAGCCTCTGTACAAAGATCTGAGCTATGTACAGGCAAAATACTATTATAATAGAAGAATTTTTCACAAAAGGAGAACATTTTGAAAAAAGGTTGTTCTAAATTAATGTTTTGCCGAAATATTGTATTTAAATAATATTTTTTTTTTGTTAAAATGTCCTTAAAACAATTTTATACATGTATTCTAATCTAAGTGACACTAAATATCATGAAAATTATCCATTTATGTGCCTTTTTAAAATTGCGGCTCCGAACGTAGTCGGATACCTTAACTCTTAAGTCTTACTTGTGAGTTAATTTAAATCCTAACTTTGATTTTTTTTATTCAATATTTTATACACAATTCTATAATTACAGCTATAAATGCATAACAGGTCAAATATAATAAGATTTGCTAGAGAAAAATAAAACTTTACTGTTATCAGAAAACTGTAGATTGAACAAAGTTTATCTTTGGTTGATAACCAAAAAGAAGAGCTCTAAGCACGACAGGGCGTTGTTGTCTGTCCAATAGGGGAGTCATTATTCTGAAATGATTAAAAGGTGCCATTCGAGATTCAAATTATCATGGAGAAAGCAACCTTCTCTCGTTGAGGGCCACTTCTGCCATGTCATCTGCGAACATACACAAATCTACCATGTTTATCAGATTATCTTCTCACATATTTATTAAATAGCGTAAATATGGGAAAAAATGACTACAACCTTAGGATGATATGAATGGTTTATTAGACAATGAAGGATGAAATAGTTAGATATTTTAAACACCAAAGGAGAACGTCTTTCTATGTCTAATGCAGAGGTACTCAACCTTTTTTTCTGCTGGGCCGCATACGCATGTCAGCTTTTTCACGAGGGCCGCAACATGAGGACATAAGGGAGAAATGCTTTAAGACCAAAATTACGTAGGAAATTTAAATGTGGAAAATTGGCCAAAATATTATAACTCCTGTTTTGCTTTTTTTTATTTTTCTTTTTTCTTTTTGTCACTAAGCTAAATTGGCAGCAATTAAGAAACACTCCTTCGCAATTTCTGCGTCAGTAAACAGTTTCATATGATTACCAATAATATAACAAACTTCATTGGATGTCTGTTACCGCTGTGATATGACCACTGACAAAACACGTTGTTGCTGTTGCAAAGATTATTCAAGAAAGCCTATTTATCAACTCTTGAAAGAGATCTTCGAGGGAAAGTGTCATTGAAGGATTCCTGTTTATTGGTATGTTTTAAATACAGAACTTTCGTGACAAATCAAACAATTACTGATCCATATTATTTTTTCACTACAAAATAATCCACTTCCCAATTGTTTTGAAACGATATATTTTCTTCGAATATTTTTCGTTTACAAGATATGAAAGATAGTTAAAAATTAGCTTTATCCCTAAAATTGTCGCTAACCCACTGTTGTCTGTTATCACAAACCCTTTAACCTTTAAAGGGGAATATCAATTTCCCCCGCGAAAAAAAAGCATAAAGCAAAATTGATTTTGATTTCTTGAAAAAGGGTTTTCCACCAAATTTTAAACAATGTTTTTAAATATGAAAATTTGGAGAAGGGGCCCAGGGGGCTTTTAAAAAATGCCGGGGCCGCAAGTTGAGTACGCTTCAATGCATCGAATTCGTGAACCCAAAAGTAAAGGATTAATATTTTGGTTTTTTTGGGAATGCTGATTTCGACTTTTCAGCAGGTGCAAAGGATCAGAATCTTGGGTGCGTCACAACACTCAGACCCATGGGTCATCTTCCGACGAAAAACCCTATGTGGATTCTGCCCCAAGTCAATGTTAACTTTGACTTCAACGTCACCAGGTGCTGTGGTTTTTTATAGATATTTTTGTTATCTTGCACTTTTGGGGTAACTAGGTGTGCGCGTTTTTTGAATTTTTTCCCCGAATATCAGGATTTTTTTACAGTATATTTTCAATCTAATATTTTAACTCGGTAATTCAATTTGGTTAAGATCTTTAAGTTTTGCTTTATTGAAGTTTATCGAATTTTATCAATAAATCCAGGAAAAGACCAACTTGATTGAATTATTTGATCCACACGCACCAGCAGTAATACCAGTATCTATTACCATTTTACATTAGAGTTGGGTTCGGAACGGTTTTCGGGGTTCACGCTCCTTTTGGGGCTCAATGCCTTCGACTTCTTCTGAGCCACTTGAAATCGCCAGGGGGTGCCGGATTAAATAAAGGATCCCACGGCACAAATCACCGTCACTTCAGATGACATCGCCAGCACACCGGATTTTTCTTGAATTCGTCCTTTGACAATCCTTCATCGACTGTTCTATGACTAATGAGGCTACAACTTCAAAGTTTCCTGTGACAATCACTTGTCGTTGCATTTCTGAGGTTGAGCTATGATCCATTGTTCGTATTGTAAATATGCTTTATGTCTAATGAATATATGTCTTACCACACTTATAGTCCCTTTCCATTCCATTCGGCATCACACCCTTCATACCAGCGATACTCAACCTACGGCCCGTGGGGCGCATGTGGCCCGGTCATGGCCCATTGCTCTGAGAAATTCACTTTTTTTAGAACATTGTATAAAATATTTGGTGGAAAATTCTTTGTCAAGAAATCAAATGTATCAATTTTGCTTTTTGTTGTCGGTGTCGTACTGGTACGAAATTATATCATTTTTCTATTCTGAATAGTTACTGTTAGTGATAACAAACAACAGCGGAATGAACAGTGGATGGAGTTAATTTCTAACTATTGTGACGTCTCTCGCGTCCTTCTGCTAACATAACTCCTATGTTCTTTGACGGCCACGATTAATGGCAAAACCTTTCCAACCCAATACCAAAGATAAACGAATATAATAAAATGAGATATACTTAAAGGATAGAAGCTTGATGATAAAGAGCGCGGAAGTTTAGAATAACTTAGGTGGAATCATTCAGATCAAGATTAGCTGTCCGATAGTTGGAAGAAATAGAAGTTCATTATAAAGAAGTTGGAATCGTCGTATTATAAAGTGACATTATAGATATTACTGATGTTAAGAAGGAGATCTGCAAAAGGTAATATATTATATAGGAAGTACGAATTGTTAATTTATTATATTTGATAAAGGTTCTAGTTGCGTGATCGACTTGAAATATAAGGTTTAATTGTGTTAACTCTCACTCCTTAAAGAAAGTTTAATTTGAATTAAGTAATATAAGTTTTTCTAAAAAAGTTGTTTAAAAACCAAAATGCTCATTATTTGATAATCCCACACCTCAATTTTAGTGATCCGGGAAAGCATAGTCATCATAGAATGGCATGTCGCACTATCCTTTACATCTTTCAAGCGAAAAATATTCTAAGAAAATATATAGTTTCAGGACGATTGGGAAGTTGACTATTTTGTAGTGAAAACTAAACATGGGTCAGTAATTGTGATTTGTCACGAAAGTGCTATATTCAAAAAATATCAATAAACAGGAATCATTCAATGACGTTTTTATCGAGGATCTTTTTCAAGAGGTAATAAATAGGTTTTTTTTTTGAATATTCATTGCGACAGAAACAAAGGTTTTTTTGTCAGGGTATAAAGCTAAAAATAACCCATGAAATTTTTATTTATTGGTAATTTTGAAACCGTATATGATGCTAAATTTGAAGGAGTGTTTTTTAAATGCTTCTAATTTATTTTAGTAAAAAAAAAAAAAAAATACTAAAAAAAGGTAAAACGGGAGTTATAATATTAGATCAATTTTCCAACTTTTAATTTCCGTTTTCTTTTATATAAAGAATTTTCCCCCCCCATTTATCCTTTATAACCCGGGAAATAAAAAAAATATGTATGCGGCCGGTGAAAGGCTGACATTTTATGCGGCCCCTCAGAAAAAAAAAGGGTTTAGTATGTTTATACTTATACGTCGAACCTCCATAACGAACCTCTATATTGGGAATTTTTTCTATATAGCGCAATTTTTTCCCGAACCAAGAACATTTCCCCATTTTTTTTGTAAAATAATCCCGAATACCGAAGTGATTTTTTATTTTCCATGATTCAGTTTTTTTTTCCCATGTTTAAATATTTTGAAATTTTAGTTTTTCCTTTTTTTAACGCATTTTATGGTGGTCATAAATCTTGAACCGGTTTTATTAGGTGCATAAATAGCTGAGTGCAATAGAATTCTGGGCGAATTCTGAATCCAAGAAGTGCAACCTTTAACCCCATTGTCTAGTTCCCTGGAAACATCTTCGATATCCTCTTTCAACCTCACTGGAGTTGTCTCGAGTCCTCGTGTGTCTGAACCAGTCTCTTTCATTTGTGGTTTCTTGCAGCTCAAAAATGTCGAAACGTTAGTGCTTGAGCATCAAAGAAAATTTTAATTCTTTAGGAAGTGGATAAAGGTGTCAAGAAA
>BMAV01023387.1:0-5000 GCA_019973955.1 Trichonephila inaurata madagascariensis | reverse complement strand
AAAAGCCCCTTCTTTTTTTTTTTTAAAAAGTTGAACGTTTTGATATAAACTAAAACATGTATCTTTTATTGTAAATTGGCCTTTTTTTTTATTTCCTAGAAAAGGGGGAAAAGCCCACTGAATACAATAAAATAAATTTATCTCAAAATAAAAATTTTGATTTTTGATGAACCCCTTTTTCCAAAAAATTACTGCTTCCAGGTTTGTAAATTTTTTAAGATTTATTTATAAGGGATATTAAATATACAAAAATGAGCTTTTGAAAAAACTCAAAAGTTTATTTTTTACAATTTTTATGTAAAAAAGAGGGGAAAATTTCGAAATGTTTGATATAATATTTTATTTATTAAAAATTCAAAATTCCCAAAAAGCTCATTTCGGAAAAAAGGGGAAAGGGGGGTACTTTAAAGATGAAAAAAATTTCAAGCATGTACATTTTACAGATATTGAGAAAACGTTCATCGAAAACACACACAAACCATTAACATTGTCATTTTAAAGAGAGGGGAGGTTTCAACTCTCGCCTGGTATCCGACTATGTTCGGAACCGTGATTTTACAAAGGCGTATAAATGGATAATATTTATGATATTTAGTGTCACTTAGATTAGAAAATAAAAAAATGTTTTAAGAATAGTATTACAGTAAAAATTATTTAATTCATATTTTGACAAAAATGAACATAGAAATACAATTTTTCAAAATTCCTTTTGTGAAAATATATAGCTGTATAAAGTATGTGTATATCCTTATATCTTGACCTCTGACAGAGGTTCAACTAGAATTTTAAAATATAAAACCCAGAAGTGGGTTTATCCATGTTTTGACATCAGAGGGGGGGAAATTTAAGAAAAACGCCAATAAGTACTTCAATGGGTTGTAACCTGAAAATATGTGATTTTTTCATCATAGTTGAGCCTCTGTAAAGGTTAGCTATATACGGGCAAAATATTATTATAATAAAAATTTCACAAAATGAGAACATTTTGAAAAGCGTTATTCTAAGTTAAATTTTGCCAAATATTATACTTAAATATTTCTTTGTCATAATTTTCCTTAAAACAATTTTATAATGTACTCTAATCTAAGTGATACTAATATCATTGAAAACTTCCAGAGTTAAATCATGGTTCCGAACGCGTCGGATATCTTAAGGTGTCCGACTACGTTGGGAACCGAGATTTTCAAAGAAATTGGATTATTTATGATATTTAGTGTCACTTAGATTAGAATGTATATACAATTGTAAAGAATATTATTAAAAAAATTTGTACAATATTTTGACAAAATGGAGATAGAATGACCCATTTTCAAAATATTCTCCTTTTGAAAAAATGCTTCTATTATAATATTATTTTGCCTGTATATACCCTGAACCTCTATACAGAGACTCAACTGAATGTTGAAAATATAACTTGAAGTGGCTTTGTTTATGTTTTACACAAAAGAGGGAGAAATTTAAGAAAACACGATAATTATTTCAGAGGGTTGTAACTTGAAAATAATGCGAATTTTCAAAACTCGCAGTGATCCTCGTACAGAGATCTGAGCATAAAATACGGGCAAAATATTTTAAAATGATGCATTTTTCAAAAAAGGAGAACGTTTTAAAAAAAGGTTATCTAGAAATTTTTGCCAAAATATTGATAAAATATATTTTTTGTCAAACTATCCTTAAAACAATTTTTTACATGTTCAAATCTAAGTGACACTAAATATCATGGAAATTATTCTTTTATGCGCCTTTTTAAAATCACGGTTCCGAACGCAACCTTAAACTTAAAAAGAGTCTATTAAGTGCAAAAAGGATAAAAATCAAAGGCTCATAATATTATGATGTGACTATATACACACATATACTATAGGGAGTCCTGAAAATTTGAACAGCGAGATTTTTCGTTGGGAGTACATTAAAAGTGCCCTAAAACTACACCTGTACGATTCATATCTTACGAAAAGTCAAGGTATGACATCACATTCGGTGAAGAAGAAAAAAACCGCATTGGCTGCATGAACAGAAGTATTTTCCAATATTAAAAAAGGCAGATTTTCAAAGTGTTCGCCGGGCACATCGAGGCAAGCTAAAGGTTATCGTGGAATGAATGAGTACACACGTCGCAGCAGTGCGATGTCCACCGAAATACAATGATGAGGGGGAACAACCCCTTTTGAATTTCTAAGGCTCCCCTTGACGGATGTCATTAATTTTTAAAGGGGGTCGAAAAGATTTGGGGCCCCTTTTGAGGTGAAAATCTCGAAAACCTTATAAAATGAACGCGAATTAAAATTTCAATTGGAGACTCGGCTGAAACAGAGTGATTTCTGCCCAAGAATTTGCAGGTGATTGGTCCATTATTTAAAGAGACTCGAGCGAATTTCGGCAGATTTTCCCATCCTTTTCACCCAAAACACCCTGTAGAGGAAAGTCAATTGCTACCCCCCATGGACACAGGTCAGCCAAGCTCCTCTTCTCCTCTCCTTCCTTCTTAAAGCTAAGTTTTCTCTTATTAATTTCTTTTATTGTAAATGTAAAACTTTGTGCAATAATAAATTTAAGTATAACTTAAATTAATGATCGTCTAATCTTTGAGTAATTAATCTAGTTGAATTTTGTTGATTTAACATTGGCCATGAGGCGATTAAGTAAATTTGAACTTGGGTTTATTTAAACTGAAAATCTAATGGCCTCGCATCAACAAACAGCATGCAGACGAGCAACTGAGTCCGTTTAAGTTGCCACTGCGTCTCGATACGCCAACTCCTTGAGGTTACCCTGTAGGGTAAAAAATCTAGTAGTGTGAGATTTAGTGATCGTGGTGTCCAAAGAACATGATCCACATGTCCGATGTAGCTGTCGTGGAATGCGCTATCTAGCCAATCACGCATAGCAGCCCAGAACTATGGTGAATCACCCTCATGAACCATCAGCATTTACCGCATATACCTTGTTATTATAACTATAGTTCGTTAGTTATACTTATAAACTATAGTTCGTAAAGGTACAATTCTTGGGACATTTTTATGCATTCCCAAAGAAGAATCTGGTTGTACATAGTTTGGTAGCTATATTTGGGACACCATGTTGTAAGGAGTCTATTCGCGAGCCTCCTACTAACCATCTTGGGGGAAAAAATCTGTTTCGTTAAATATTGCTCTATTGCAAACTTTCTTCCAAAGAAGAAGATGCGGTTTATGTAAATCAAAGCTTGTATTTAAGCATTAACTTTTAGGTTCGGATAGAGAGGTTAGGAGTTAGATGATGGAAGTTAGTGATTATCATAAATTAGTAGAAAGCTAGTCGAGAGTGACTTGTAAATTAATTACTTAATATTTAAGACTGATGATTGGCGATTTGGTTAGTGTGATATATTTGAATTGGAATAATGCCGACTGGAAATCGAGTTGCTCAGAACGGAATTATGATTATTTAGAACATATATTACCAAAACGATATCCAAGGGTAAGTGATTCAATTCATACTTAAACATTACATATCCGTCTACCTTGCTTTTGCTCAAATACTTAATTATAGGTGCATTTTTGTTCAGACTTTTTATAGGATTAATAAATTACAGTCGGATCTCTATATAACGAAGTCGCTAAATCCCGGATAAAAGTTCGTTAGATGGAAAATAAGTTATATAGAGGTTCATCTTTTATATACTTCAAAAACTACATAAAACAAATTTTAAATTCATAAACACTATATATTAAAAAAAGTAATTATTCACACCTTTTTTTAAATTAATATATGTGTATTTTATATATTTTACCATAAAAAAAGATAGAAAGAAAAACTGCAAGGAAAACAAGAAAAAAGAATGTCGAAAAATACACTGCATTTTCAATATTAAGAAAATAATTTTATATTAAAATTAATGAATTGTAAGGATATTTTCTAATTTAAAGCAACAAGTAAATTTAAAACAATTTTTTTTTTAAACCAGAATTTGGGGGAAAAGGGGAAATTCCCCTGAGGCAAAAAAAATTCCCAAAAAAAGTTTTAGTAAACCCGACAACGGGGTTAAAGGTTAACTTTTGATGAAACGTCCAGAATTTATTACTCTGAGTAGATCAATAAAGCCAGTTTCAAGATTTATGACCACTTAAAATTTTTTAAAAAGAGAATAACTTAAAAATGTTCAGAAATACTTTATAAATAAGGTGGAAAAACATTGAATCAGAAAGGTTCGTTATATAGAAAACACACTTCGCTATAGGAGGTTTTTTAAAGAAAAAGGGGATGTTCAAGGTTCCAGGAAAAGTTTGTATATAGGAAAAAATTTGAATAGAGGTTTGTTATATGGAGGTTCGACTGAAAAAATATTTTTTTTTATTGATTTCTTTTTCTCCCGAAATTGATGGATGTGAGAGGACATCCATCACAATGTATCACAGATGTTTCTTTTTAAATTTTAATTCTTAACAAAAGCCATTCCTCCCCCTTAACCCCCCAAAAAAAAATGTTATTCCTTTTTTAAGGGGGCGGGTGACCATTAAAAAAATTTTTTAAATTGTTACTTTAATGCTGTGGGAAACAATATAGTAAATATTTATAATACTTCATAATTTAAATATATTTTTTTTAGAAAAACTACCATAAACTGATTTAAAAAAATTAAATTTTTAAAACTATTTTTAAAAATGTTCCTTGCGCATTAGTTTTACGATACGTACATAATTTTTTGTTTTATACACAGATGAACTGTAACAAAATATATCTGAGCATGGATTTTAAATTCAGAATAAAATTTTATGAAAAAAAATAATAAATTTTTTATATTACAGGAAATATTTCACCAATTATCACACAATCAAGGTATTCAAAACAACACAAAATATGATCCTTTATAAATTCTTGAGAGAAACTAATAAAATTTCAGGAATTATATATGTTAAAGTTGGAAAATTCAAAGATAAGAATAATTTGAGAGCAAAAAAGATTTAATAAAATGAAAAAAGGAAAAAAACAAACTAAGAAAAGTGCATTTTAAACATTTT
>BMAV01023386.1:0-41219 GCA_019973955.1 Trichonephila inaurata madagascariensis | reverse complement strand
TTTATTTCTAAGCTGAGCGGCCTTAATTAAATATATGATAGGAAACTAGATAATTTGATTCTTTGCACGGTTTTACGAATTCGTGAATTTTCAGGAAATAGAGTAGTTAAATTAAGATTTTGGGCAGATTCCTTGGGTAAAAAAGGGGGGAAATTTTAACGTAATTTTAGTCAGATTGCTTAGGCCCTTTTACAAAAGTCACTTTGTAAGAGGCCCCACGCCTCTCTAGCGAGCACCTAAATGTGTTGGGGGAAGGAAGAAACGCTCGACATGATTCAAATCTAATCTATTTATTTCAACACTAATAACATTCAACTAATAATATTCAGAGAATGTCTCAATGAAAACTGTGAAAGTGGAACAATGACAGTAACACGTAAGTGATTAGTCGACTAACAAACTGGATCATTCTTCTAATTCAGGATCTAATTTATTATTTGATTTAAATCTTAATTCAATCTTAGTGAACAATCGTCACTTTAAGGTTTCCTTCTAATAATAATCAAAGCTCTATAATTCAAATATTATACCTTTAATATCAATCTCACCTGTCTCGAGTATATCTCTCTCTGCTCCTTCTCTCTCCCAAGCTAGAAAACCTCGTCTATTATAGTAAATTAATTTGCATCTCACAATTCTCTTCTTCCGAAGGGCTGGTTAGGAATAACGCGGATTGATAGCCCAAAGATTTCCCAAGAGGATTACTTCGAAGGTCGTGCATAGATCAGTCACAACGTCTTTTCTACGGAGGGGAGGGGAGTTGTGACGGGTTATATCCGTGGAATTCCAACTTATCCTCTTGGGAAATTATTTTCTAACTATGATTTAAGTTCATAGTCATCTTAGCATCCACCCGGAGTTGAGGAAGGAAATAGAAGTGGTTTTTTACCAAGCTGTCGTTGTTCGAGAAGGAGTTGTATAAGGAACTACGATCAAAGATAAGTCTTTTGAATAATCTCATAAGTTAGATTAAGAATTTGGATTTAAGATTGTTCCTAAGGTTAAGAAATAAGTTGTAAATCGTTCATAAAGTGTTAGATTAAAACAAAAGTTTTGTTTTTTTTAATCATGTCTGCTTCTTTTCCAAACCCTCTTACACCAACAATTCCTGGGTTGCAACAAATTTTCTTAACATTTGTTTTCGACATTGTATTTCAGTTTAAAATATGGCAGATTACTATTTTTACTACAACAACACAAGTAACACAAAATTGTCAAGTTGAATAGTTGAACAACTATTATATAGCTACTACTAGACCGTGTTGCGAGGACGTATTTAATGCAGCTAGCAGGGAACGTAGGGGAATCGTTGAGTCTGAAACCAACGTATGTACTTAATTTGCTCGCGGGACATGTCTCAACACGAGAACTCGAACCCGTGAAAGTGCGAGGTGTGAGATCATGTCTCAATAACCAATTCCGTGTTATCGCGGGATGAGCTGATTATCAACATTTATTCTCCTCTTCATTCCCCTTGTGGGGAAAAATTCATTCATACGGCTGGCACCACAGTGATCGCTTTTTCCCCAACAGTGGCATTAAATATGTCAAGCATCATCATGCGCTTCTAATAAAGATACATGTGGCGTCTACACATTCATCGAATCATTTGTTTGAGTGAATACAGTCACATCAATAGTGAAAAACCGATTGTCCATTTTAGCTGCCGTCGTTGCTCCATTAATATGTTTCTTTTAGTATGAACGTCTTAGGTCTTAGTAAAGGCGGTCACCCCAGAATGTCTTGGTGATCCACCGTTCGATCACGATCGACTTAATTGCCCATTTCTGCTCTAAAGGGGTTAAGTTTACCCTAAAGTTTTGCTTTGAAAGGGAACAATGATACCAAAAATTTCGAACTTTTTTGGAGGAATTTAATATGTACCATCGCTACACTCCCCAAATTAAACATGGATAGAAAATCGTTTACAAAGGATGAGCTGAGGTAGACATGTCATTACGCCGTTTTCGAAGACAATATGAGCAGTTGTCGCAGTTTGAGAAGGGGAGAATCATCGGCATGATGAAAGCTGGGTGGTCAGCTAGGCGAGTAGCTCGTCAATTAGGCCGCTCTGACTGTGTTGCGAGAAGGTGCTGGGACCAGTGGATTCGAGAGGTGTCATTTACACAAAGACCAGGCTCAGGACGTTCTCGACAGACCAGTCGTCGAGAAGATCGCCGCATCGTAAGAAATACACGCGTGCAGCCAACTGCTTCATCGACCGCCATCCAGACACAGGTAGCATCTTCACTAGGGCCCCCTGTGTCTTTTCGAACTATACGAAGGCGCCTGATCGAAGGACATTTGGAATTGCGGCGCCCATTACATGAACTGTCCTTGACGCCCATCTATCAACGCCTCCGTTTGGAGTGGTGCCGCGCACGAGGAAACTGGACTGCAGCGGAATTGAACCAGGTCATCATTAGCGAAGAATGCAGATTCAATCTCAGCAGTGATGACAATCGTGTTCATGTGTGGAGACCCCGTGGTGAACGCCTTATTCCTGCCTTTGCTTTACAGCGACACACCACTCCCACAGCTGGTGTGATGGTATGGGATGTCATTGCCTATAATACACGATCACCCCTAGTATTGATCCGTGGCAGCATGACAGCCCAGCGGTATGATCATGACATCCTGCAACCACATGTGTTGGCACTCATGCAACGACTCCCAGGAGCCATTTTTCAACAAGACAATGCTCGTCCTCACATGGCAAGGGTATCACAAGAATGTCTCCGCACTGTTACTACCCTTCTTTGGCCTACCCGATGCCCAGATTTGTCTCCAATCGAGCATATCTGGAATCATTTGGGAAGGCGAGTTGGGCATCCCACGAGTTTGCACGAACCAGAGGCAAGGTAATAACAAAGATGGAATGAAATATCTCAAGACATTATTCAGAACTTGTATACCTCAATGCCCGATCGTATCGCATTGTGCATTCACGCTAGAGGGGCTTTCAACAGGGTATTAAATCCTCCGTTTTTCTCTGAAATAGATGATACTTTTTTTTTTGATTTTCTAATCATTTACTTACATCAAAGTAGTCATTACGTATGTAAAATTTCGTTTCATTTTGACGACTCCTTCTTGGTGCGCTTATTTTTTTTGTCCATGAGTGTATATTCATATAACATCATGAAATACCCAGCGAGACAGTAGAAGAGGGAGGCAACAGCTATATATTATGCCCCAGATATTTATTTTAAGAGATTATTTCATGACAATTCGTACAAATAACTTCAACTATAATTGCATACTTATGTAATTTAAATAGCTGGTATACCCGTTCTTCGCACGGGTAAATTGAAAATAAAACTATAGATATTGAAGGATAAAGAAACTTCTAATGAGTTAAATGGAATGATGGCTAGACCACTCTTGCTACACAATTTTAATACAGTAAATGATGTTGGTCCAGGGATGTTTAGAGAAAATACGGAATTTTTATCATCAATATGGCCCGTAACCTCGTTAAGAATCGATTTCCAGAAGAACCATTCTTAGCGGATTTTAATCCAACAAAAGAAATATGAAAACCAAATTCCTTTATTATAGTCTTAGTTGTTTAAAACGGGAATTTTTTGTCAATACGCCCCAGTAACCATCTGCTCCCCTTATAAGTCGATTTCCGTAAAATGCCTTCTTAGTGGATCTCTGTTCAACAAAAGAAACATGCCTAAAACAAATTTCAAGTATGTAGGTCTAACATTTCAAAAACTGGATTTTTTTTCTATAACTCCCCTTGACCCTTAACAACCCCTCTTGGTGACCTTTTATCGCTCTTTGTAAGAGGAACTCAATTCCAAGAAGAGAACATGCCTACCAATTTTTACGCAGGTAGGTCTAATAGTTTAAAAACCGAAATAAATATCTAAAAGGCTCCTTAATCCCCCTCCACAACACTTGGAGAAGGGGTCGATTGTTGTAAAATCCATTTTGTAACGAATCTGTACTTCATAAAAGAAATGTGCTTACCGAATTTCAAGACTGTACATTTTATAGTTTAAAAATTGAAATAATTATGTACAATGACAATTGGGGTCTTCAAAAAACCCATTTTGTAGTGGATCTGTACTACGTAAAAGGAATCTGTGTACCCAATTTCAAGACTGTATGTCTAATAGTTTAAAAATGGAAACAATTATCTACAAAACCCCTTAATCCCCCGCAACGCCACTTGGGGGCTATTTTTGTAAAAGTCAGTTTGTTGTGGATCTCTACTCTATGAAACTAATCTACTCACCAAAGTTCAAGACTCTGTACGTTTAATAATTTACAAATGAAGATATTTATGTGTAACGCCCCTTAAGCCCCCGCACTATCTCTTGGGGTCGTTTTTAGTAAAAAACTATTTTGTAGTTTAGCTCTGCTCCACAGGAAACTAACCGGCGTACCAAATTTCTGGATTGTACGTCTAATAGTTTAAAAATGGAAATAATTATTTGTAACGCCCCTTAAAACCCCCTCTTTAACGCCCTTCTTCTTTTTTAGGATTCCAATTTGCAAAACTCGTTCTAGCGCCTCCTCCATAAAAGGAACCTGCCTACCAAATTTTAAGTCTGTAGGTTTAATAGTTCTCTAGACATCTTGATGAGTCAATGAGTGAGTGAGTCACTCTTTTTCCTATATATATATATATATATATATATATATAGATAGATAGATAGAGATAGATATTGTTACGAACTTTGTGTAAATAGTGTAAATAATTTATATTTAGGTGTTTAATGCATTTATATTACTCTATGTTATACTTATTTCATGTTAAAATTGTACTTTTTTTAAGCAATGCCGGCCCTTACGTTATAATGGCGATTCAATGAGAACTTGGCTAAATCTTGGTGATAGAGCCAAGTTGGCATCTTTTTTGGCGAATTTGGCGAACATTTTGGAGTCATTGGCGACAATGGTGAGTTCGAAACCCTCTGGATTCTTCTAGAATGTAGTGGATCTCTCTGCGATGATAACGATTAATGCCTGGATGACACGAGCGTCTATATTTCTGAAGTTTTGCCGCGCCTTATAAATCGGAGCGCCAGCCGCTACCAGTCAGTCTGGATTAAAACCAGCGAGTAGTGAGGATTGTTTTGGATAGCGATTAGCTCGCTGTGCTTGTGAATAATCTTTACTTTACGTGTATTTTAAACACTGATGAGATTGTGTTTGATTGCTGTTGAAGGTGTGAAGTTCCCTTTCGGATATTTACCCCTGTGAATATTGCCGCTGAACCCTGCATTACTTAAAAGGATTGGACTTTTGATAATAAATTCGCATCGCTCTTAAAGAACTGTTTATTTCTTTTGTGATTGCATAAAAATCATCGAACCCGGATCTACGTAACAATATATTCGCTATTTAATGCATTTCTCTCTTTCCCCAACTAAATGGAAGACAATAGCCCCTATTTAACGAATGATAAACTCCGAATTAACGAATTATTTCGACAGCTGAAGTTTTTTTTATATTTGTTTATATTAGGGAAAATTAAATATTTTTCAAATGACTTATTTTTTGACCACAACAGAAAAATATTTTTCTTGTAAGCAGCAAATTTTGACGGGAGAGGATGCAGACCATGATTATAGGTACATATGAGTCATAAGTGTAACCTTTCGTGTTAGTTTTGAATAGGACAGGAAATGTCATTTTTATTTCGTCTCACTTCACAATGCAGTATAGACGTTTTTAAATGTAAACGAAAACGAACGTTACATTTGATGACGTACTGCGTATCTGTGCAAAACGGAAGTTTAAGAAATTGTTGATTTGTCGGAGCCAATTAATATCGTTTCTGTTGCAGAAATTTTTAATGAATCTCTTATCAAGACTGTTACATTTTCTATAATACATTGCATTGTTTGGAAACTCTGAAACATACCTTACGCAGCAGGATGTAGATGATACAGTATTTTTTTTCTGCATTAAATTGAAAAATAACTCTTTAGTGTCAGGAATCAAAAAGATTGTCAAACATCTATAAATCAGTGTTTAAAAATTTCCAATTAACTGGTACATAATAATTCCCTAATAGTATTTCTAGCTGTTAAATAAAAAGTGTGTGATTTCTAACTATTATTGTAGTTGCTTATTATAAAATTTGCAAAAGTAAGTGGAAAACATTTACATTTTGTTTGGATCCCGATTTAACGAAAAAAATGTTCTTTCCCAATGAATTCGTTAGCTCGGGATCCGACTGCATATATATATATATATATAGTATAGTTAGCATATATATATATATATATATATATATATATATATAAAATAAATTTGTATAATATTTCAAAACCAGAAATAATAGATAATGAACATAACAAGAAATAACGTAATAAGAATATAAAAGCAAAACATGAAGATCGAAAAAATACTAAAAAGGAACTATAAAAAAGAACCTAGCGAGTCAGGAATGCAATTTCGGACTTAGGGACCGAATAAGTGGGTTAGGACTAGTTTTTAAGGCGCCAATCTTCCCCCCTTGGGTAACCTTCCTCTCGGTAGGAAAACCAAATAAAAGAAAACAAAAATTTAAAGTATATAAAAAAATTCAAAGTATATATAAAAAAAATAAAACAAAATTCAAAGTATACAAAAACTCTCACAGAGAGTATGATAAAACCTTTCACTGATTAATATTCTGGAAACAAATTCTCCCCAATTTCTAAAGCAGAAAAAAAAAATTATTAAACGAAATCTTCCTACTTACAGATCGCTTTCCCAAGAGAATCAAGAGCTGGGTATTCTGAAGTAATCTTTTGAACTACCTTTACACTAACGAGCATAGATAGATATCGAGATAGATGACAATCACTTTGGTAGGCTTGAATTGGTTGGATTGTCAAAAATGTAAATTTGCTAGGTTCTAATTCTGTTGGTTGTCAAAAATGTGTAAGATGTTTAAGATGTGTGTGGAAAAGATGTATACTGTGATATGTGTGTTATGATATAATCTTTCACAGCAAAGACCACTAACATGTTGGCTTTGAAATCCCATTGTTGTGTGGTGGATTTGGAATCAGAAGTAAGTAGCAAGACGACTAATATATTTGTGATGAATGCGTTCTAAGTGAAGTTGCAAAAGGGTATTCTACAAATTCAAACAACATTTAAAAAATTTTGATATTATTAAATTTATTTCCGATTTGTGGGTAGTTGGGTTATCATTTCTAAATAAAAAATTCACAAAATAACATTTCCTGTAAATTGATAAATGCGAAGCTACTGTTCCATACAGGAATTTTAATTATATGGAACTTAAAAGAATCTCTCCTTTTGTCAAAAATGTTACTGACTACATTGCTGTTAATTTCTAGATGCAAATCTAAATCCAAGAATTCCCAAATTTCATATATTAGAGTTAAAGTTTGTTTTAAGGAGGTTGAAAGATAGTCAGGGTAGAATGTAATATTTGGTTTATATTCATTATTTTACCAAAAAATTATTAAATCATCTATATAACGATAAATCAAGTAAGAATCATTAACAATATGGTCAATTTCAAAAAAAAATGTAAATACAGGTCGCTAAACAATTACTAGCTGGACCACCCCTGAGGTAATCCTTGATCTTGTTTTATAAAGATTCTGATTAAATGCAATGAAATTCCTTCTTTTAATACGAGGTTAACAAGAAATATCGAATTTCTTTTTTCATTGAAGTATATAGCTCATATTTATCATAAATTAACTGTAGAACCCGAACTGTTCCACTAATATCAATAGAATTAAAAAGGTGTCCTCGAAGTCAAAAGCCATGCATGGAAAAAATTAACACATCTTTAGTAACCTGGCACCAAGCTATTTTTACTATTGCCGTGTTTTGTAAATTATCAGTTAAATTTTGAAGAAGAAGAGACTGTAAGATTCTTACCAGACCTCGTGATATATATGTATTGTACCCATTAGTGATACTACGAAATTTTATAGGCTTTTATGAAATTTTTGCGTTAAAAAAATGCGTGTGGATATTTAATATTATTTAGATGAATATTCAGTCTTTTGTTCAAAAGCTAAAAAGACGATATCATCTTTCTATTACTACATGAATTGATTTTGAAATGCATTATTATTTAAAAATGTGATTATTTAATATTTTACTGTAATATTTACAGATTATGGGCATACTAGTAGAGACCTTATCAACATATGTAATCACGAAGTGTCTTTTTGATATATTTTCTATTGATGATTTAAGACTTTATACATAATTTCATTTTCAACACTGAAATCTAATTTTTGAATTCTCCCTATTGCTACATAAGATCTAAATTGATTAAGCCCCAATTGGCATTCCATATTTAATAGCAATTTAAGGTAGAATTTATCTAAATCCTTTTTGATTTGTTTCCATAACATTAGATTTATTTTGTGATCATCAATCTAAAACCAGTACCTTTTCCATAAAATTTCTCAATAAATCCTCATCTTCACGATGCCAAGGTTTCCCGTGACAACGTGCTGATGAAATCATCAATATAGTCCTGATATAAATTGCATTTACATGATTCTGTACTAAGGAGCTCCGAGATTTGATTATAATTAAATATAAATCTACCAAGTTTCTTTGTTATATTTGAAAGCCTTTTAATAATAATATTTTTAATTGGAAAAAAAGGATTGATATTTTTGAAATATGTACCAGAAAAAATTAATTTTGTTAAAGGATTTATTCATAAATAATAATGTACAATATTCTATAGTGTAGCTTTCTTAATTTGCATCTAATTTAATATTCATTTTTGGTGTACCCGCTAAATAGTTATTAAGGTCTCTCGAATCATATGCATACCATGAGAATCCCTTAAGATTACATTTGTTTAAAATATCTGTCATAATTTTAATTTCGCCTATTCATGCTAAAACATAAATGATTTAATTAATCCTGTGTTATAGTTATCATCAAATTCTATTAGCTAATTCTAAATTATTAGAGCTCCTGAGGGTTGTCATGCCCCTATAGTAACTCTTTTTTACGTTTAGCTTCCTTGAAATTCTCGCAATACCAATTTCCCATTAAGTATTACTATTACCAATAGATTTATCAAAATTGAAATATATAATGAAACCCTGATTTATGTTTTTCTAAAAGATGGCAAAACATTTCCGCCATTCCAGACAACATTCAAACCATAAGTGATAATATGATCTAAATGAACCTATATAAAGTTTTCGAACCATAGTCTCCCCTGTTTCTTAATGTTAGGTACTATTTAAGTATATAAAAAATAGTTATGTTATTGAATCCATGTTTCTTATTAAAGTGCCCTATCTCTGCCTTCTTATCTTGAAAAGGTTTTTTTTCTCTCTACGTAAGCCAAGGTAAGTTCAGTTGAAGTGAAATTTATGCCGATGAATACACAATATAATAATAATTAATACAAATTAATTGATTAAACTACTATTTAAATAATTACGAATGCAATAAACCACGTTGGTATCATTTTTGGTGACTTAGCGACCCTTTTGGCGACTTGTGTCAAAACTTGAAATTGTCTGTTTTTATCACGTGTTTTAATGTGTAGTATTCAGTTGAAATGAAATTTATATACACGATTGTTTTGGATATGACAATGCGATACTTTAATAATAATTAATAAAAATTAATGACCACTTAATGGTGTGATTCTGTCCTATTTATATGCATATTTATATTAATTGTAACTATTTAATAAAAAGTAGCTAAAAAATAAAAAAAAATTTTGTTGATCTAAGTAGAAATTGACTTAAATTTTTTTTTATATTACTTGTACTACAGTAACTTAAATATACCCATATCTCATCCAGTATTACGACAAATTTCTATTTTTCAGCAGCTAAATGTTTCTTACATAATTTTCAACTAGTTACTTTTCTTTTAGCAATACGTTTTAAAAAAGGAAACGAACATTAAGTTTAAACATCTGTTTTAACTTTAAATCATTTTGAAAAATTTTAATTACAATTCCTGAAGACATTTCTAATTTCGATGCAATGAATCTTTTAAATCTGCGGATTTTCTTTTAGGATCAGAGACTTCGCTTTCCTGATAGTCGCCTGTGTTTGAACAGTCTTAGGAGGAAATTTCATAGTCATGTTTTAATTTTTACTTTCAGCTAAAAGCTTTTTTAATATATTATAAATACCTTCGATTGAAATGCAATAACCGAGATTTTTACACCGCTTTTGGATTTGTTGATAAGAATATTTCGCCTTGGATAAAGTGTAATTACGTAACCTTCGAGCCATATATCATTTTTAGAAGCCATTTTTAAAATAAATCTTTTGTTTTGCATTCCAATCAACAGAAAACCTTAGCAGATAATTTTTCTGAAGTTCCCAAAGTTTTATCTCAAAATGCAAAACGAGAAAATAAATTCAAAATCGTTTCCATAAAGTGTGAACGAACTTTTGTATCCCTAATTTTTATACTACTCTAACGTGAGAACTTTGACAAATTTCATGTACATCAGTTTCGTTATACGACAGATAATTAGTGGAATCAGGACCCGAAAATGATGGCTGAACTGAATATCGCCGGTTACGAACTCGAGATAGGATTTCCTTGGCTTTTTTACAGCCGCTTAAATCTTATAGACAGGGAAAAAATGTCTGACAACATAAGCAACAGGATATATGTTCGTTATTCCCTATAATAATTTGTTAAACAAAGGTTCACAAGATTTAAAACAAACATATTGCTTGACTTTTAAAACAACACACACACACACACAATTTTGAAAAAAAAACTTTCATATTTCTTAAGAATTTAAAAAAATATTGTATTCTTTTATTGCAATAAATAGCAAATTTTTAACACAAGTTCAATTCAACTAACACCTTAGTAGCTCTTATGCTTTATTAACAAGTTTTTTCATTGGAATTTAAATATTTTTACAGTAAATAAGGAACAGTTACAGTACACTCCTGTTATATACGAAGAAAGTCGGCTTTTGTATCAGATTTCTTAGTGATACTGCAAACAATGCAAGGCAGAGCTGTTGTTTCAGATACACCGTTACTGCAAGGATAGCTTCCACATTTAGGAGATACTTCTGTGATCAAGGTCAGACTCTCTGCATTGGCAGAAGCATCTTCAAATGATTTTGAAGTGTCCAAGCAAATAAGTTCACCTCTGACTTGTTCATAATCCGTTGATGTTAAGGTGCCTTGATACTGAACATCCCATCCTGATGGGCAAGTAGTTGTGCCAACTAGCATGGTTGTAGTACTTTTACCTAAAGCAGACAAAATTATAAATTTAATACACATCATTTTTTTAACACGCTTTTATAAGTTTCACTTGCACGTAACGGAATCTGAACTCGATTTTTACCCAATTTAAAAGGTTAGTTGCTGTTGCACACTTGTCAAGGACCGATGACAATATAATAATTTCATAATTTTGTTCCATTGTCCTGAACAGGATAATCCAGATCTGGCAACTAATACATTATACCATTTCCAGGTTTGGCGACTAAAAGATTAAGAGTAACCCTAAAAGAGCCAAAACGTGGTTTTTTTTTTTTGCGTCAGCAATTTTTTTTTTATAATATAAGCAAAAAAAAAGACTCGGGCATGTGAAAAAAAATAATTGGGCAAACGTTTTCGGTTGCGGGGCAAAAATGAAACAAAAAAAAAGGGTATGAATAAATCATAGTTTAAAAAACTAAAAATACATGCGCTTTTACTGTATATCGAACTAAGAAATGAAAAATAAATTATATAGTTTAAAAAAAAACTAAAAAACACGCTTTTATTGCTAATCCAGCTAAAAAGTAAAAAAATAATTCTTTATATAAGAATAAAATGATTTACGAGAAAATTAATGTCATTGGGGTAAAAGTGTGAGGTGCTTGCTCTATATCAATTGTTATAATTTCTTACTAGTTCTATTGCAAAATGCAAAGTTAGTGTAAAAATGTAGTACAAAGCACCCCATGCTTTTATCAAAATGACATTAATTTTCTCGTAAATCATTTTATTCTTATATAAAGAATTATTTTTTTACTTTTTAGTTCGATTAACCATAAAAGCGTGTTCTTTAGTTTTTTTAAACTATAATTTCTTTTAAATTAAAAGGTTCGTTTATAAAAATTTTTTCTGTTTGCTTATTTCTACTCGATTTTCAGGAATGCGTTTGCATCTTATCTTGTTGCACTTTTCAGCACTAAAAATTCTTTGTCCCCAAAAGGGAATATAGGTTTACCAGAATGGAAAAACCGCAATTTCTGGTAACTTTATTGACTGTATAACAACATGAAATTTGACCATTTCTCCCCCTTTTCTTGCGGAAACAGTGTCTAATGTCCATTTTGGTCTTTCTTTTTTTAACATTAAACTGGAACTTTCACCAGAAAAGAAAAAATATACATATATTGTTCTACATAAAGATCATTTTTTTTTACTTTAAACTAAAATAATCATTAACAAGTATTATAAAAAAAATTTAAGTCAATTCCTACTTAGATCAATACAGAAAAATTTTATTTTAGTTACTTTTTATTAAATAGTTAAGATTAAAATAAATGTGTATATACATATGACAAAATCTCAATATTATAAGTGACAAAATAAAAAGCAAATTTTTCTTGCAATCTTTCATTTTCCTTTCTATGTATGGTGTTGGGCTATTTTTTGTTTGATGGTTACTATTTATTCATTAATTAAATTTAATTATTCTAATAAAATAGTACAGTAGAAAAGAAATCACATTCTCAGAAACTAGGCCATCCAGGTGGGATTAGAGCCCACGACCTTTGGGTTAGAAATCCAACGCGCTAACCATTGCGCTACAGGGACACAATGAATGAATTTCCTTTCTGTATATGCTGTTGGACTATTATTTTTGCTTGTTACTATTGATTCATTTTTTAATTTAATTTTTGAAAAAACTGTATTAACATCAAGTGTCATCCACTGCAAGTTTAAAAAAATGTATTTGAACTTGAATGGATGAATAGTAAGTATTTTATTAACGATTGAAAATTTGAACAAGATATCTATGGATATATATATATATATATATATATAAAGAGAGAGAGAGTTAACTAACACTTGGAATTGAAGAAGGAAACGAAAATCTATACTGTTTGTAATTAGATTTCACAGTAGTAAAATAACGTAGTAATATTAATTTTTCTGGCATTTTTTGCTTTTCTCCTGTCACAGTGTTTGTGGCTTTTTCGACATAAACGATAAATTATTCATGCAGTTCGTAAATATATTCTACTTTTATCATTTTAATGTTCATTCACTTATTGTAAAATATGATTATAAGCATCAAATACCTATTACTTTGCATTCAATAGCAATAGCAATAAAATAATTAAATTTTATTTAAATTTGAATTTCGAGAAATTTTAACATTTCTCTGGTGAGAATAGAATAAATTTATACTTGACACTGTCAAAATTATCTGCATACGTAGCAGAGGTAAATGAAACACCATTGACATCACTTCAATTATCAAAAAATTATTCAATAATATTAAAGTTATATTTAGGAAAAATTATGAAATTTTTTTTTTAAATAGATTAATTATCCTGTATAATCGAACAAGCTACAATGCATAAAGCGAAAAAAATACAGGGTGTTTATAAATGAATATCGGAGTTTTAACACTTTATAGTATTTATTACATATAACTTATATGTATAACTCATACATCGACTGAAAGACCAACTGAAACAGTTTTTCTTGCTAGCATGCGCGAAATGTACCTTAATTTGTTTCTTCTTTCCGCCGATCAGCGTGCTAGTAGAAAAATGGCGACTAGTGAACAGAAAGTGTTTTGTGTTCTGCAGTTTGCAAAGACAGAATCTGTTATTACTGTGCAACGAGCGTTCCGGTGTACACGTGAACACTCATAATGATCGCATCTGCAGTTAAGAAAATTCTCACGAGGCGCTAGAATCAAAACGAAACTCTCCTAAATTGAATGTGCCATATCTCGGCGGAAAGCGTATGGGCCTTTCGTTTTCGGAGAACCAACCGTAACTGGTTCTGCCTTCTTTGATGCTCTACAACTGTGGCTATTTCTTGATTGGAAGAAAGTGAACCAGATCACTTGGCGACAAGATGTTGCACCGCCTCACTGGCATCTCTCAGTACGTGACTCGTTGAACATCACTGTACCCAACCAATGTATTGGCTGCAAAGGGCCTCACGATAAAGCTTATTTCACTTGGCCTCCAGTTTCATCCGATCTGACGTCATGTGATTTTTATCTGTGGGGGTTCATTGAGGTATCCAACTACGTTCGGAACCGTGATTTTGCAAAAGCTTCTAAATGGATAATATTTATGATATTTAGTGTTACTTAGATTAGGATACATGTATAAAATTCCTTTAAGAACATTTTGACAAAAAAAATTTATTTAAATACAATATTTTGGCAAAAAATTAATTTAGAATCATCTTTTTTCAAAATGTTCTCCTTTTGTGAAAAATGCTTCTATTATAATAATATTTTGCCTGTATATAGCTCAGACCTCTCTACAGAGGCTCAACTAGAATTTTTGAAAAATTCACATTGTTTTCAGAGTTACCACCCATTGAAATAATTATTGGCTTTTTTTTCTTAAAATTGCTCTCCTTTGTTGTCGTAAAATATGGATAAACCCATTTCTAAGTTATATATTTCAAAAATTCTATGTTGAGCCTCTGTAGAGAGATCTGAGCTATATACAGACAAAATATTATTATAATAGAAGCATTTTTCACAAAAGGAGAACATTTTGAAAAACGATTATTCTAAATTAATTTTTTGCCAAAATATTGTATTTAAGTAATTTTTTTTTTCTCAAAATGTCCTTAAAGCAATTTTATACATGTTTTCTAATCTAAGTGACACTAAATATCATAAATAGTATCCATTTAGAAGCTTTTGCAAAATCACGGTTCCGAACGTAGTCGGATACCTTAAGAAATGTGTGTACATACGTTCGCTAACAGCTGATCTTCCAGACAAGACACGAGATTGAAGCAGCTGTTGCAAAAATCGCCTGAGACACATTGAACAAACTTCGGGATGAATTCACCTATGGACTTCATGTGTGCCGAGTGGAAAATGGAGTTCACATTGAACATTTGTAAGCTTGTAGGTAAAAGTGTTTTAGTTACTCTTTCATTTGATATATGAATTATAATTGTAAGTTATATCTAAAAAATACTATAAAACGTTAAAACTCCGATATTCATTTAGAAACACCCGGTACAAGTGATACTGATGATGCATCCTTTTTTGCCGAAAAAAGGTTTTCAAAAGAGCTTGATAAGCGCAATCGTTTCGCATAAAATTTAAATGAATCCAATAATATAAAAAGTACCTAATGTTTTAATCTTTTTACTACCTTTTTCACAAGTCCTACTATTAACTCACAGCCTCTATATATTTATTTATGTATTTATTTTTTTATTTATCTTGATGTAATTTTCAATCGTTAATGAAATACATTTTAAAGCACTCAATTGAGCTGAAATTTTATATACAGGATTATTTTAGATGACAATACAATAATAAAATAATAATTAATAAAAATTAATTTATTAAAACCAATTATTTAAAGAATTACAAATACACAAACCACGTTGGTATCATTTTTGGCGACTTGTGTCAAAACTTGAAAAGGTTTTTTTCTCACGTGTTAAAGTATTCAGTTGAACTGAAATTTATATAGGATGAAAATACAATATAATAAAATAATAATTAATAAAAATTAATTGATTAAAACTAATTATTCTAAGAATTATAAATACAACCACGTTAGGCATCATTTTGGGCGACTTGTCTCAAAACTTGAAAAGGTTTTTTCTCACGTTTTAAAGCACTCAGTTGAGCTCAAATTTATATACACGACTGTGTTTTGGATGACAATACTTTACCTGAATGATAATTAATAAAAATTAATTACTACTTAATGTTGTGATTCTGTGTCCTATGTATATATATATTTATATTAATCGTAACTATTTAATAAAAAGTAGCTAAAATAAAAGATTTTCTTTGTTGATCTAAGTAGGAATTGACTTTAAAAAATTTATATTACTTTTTAAAGAAAATATTAATAATTAATGAAGTTATTAATAACAAAAATGTCGATAATCTCTTACCAGGCACACGACAATTGGCGCATTTGACAAGTTTTTGTTTTTGTTCCGCACCCGCCTTTCTGCTGACAAAAGCTACTGGTTGGATTTGTGGATAGTCTTCAATTTCGTCTTCTCCAGTTTTGTCACTTGGATATTCTCTGTTAGTTGGCAGGCACGTGTATTCTGATGATCCAATAGAATCTCTATCAGTGGCTGACATTGTACCATTGAAGACGATTTTTGCGCTGCTTGGACAAGATTCGTCACCCCAGTAGGTGTAGTGGGAACCACCAAAATCGGTTTCGAAAGCTGAAAAGAAAGAATAAAGTATTTTTTAGTGTGGAATGTTGCTTATATATTTTGACGTAAAAGCCATATTTAATGCTGTGTGAGATACTAGTTAATCTGTGAGAAAATATGTATATGTAATAGCTTAATATTTATTTAAATTTCTGATTTTATGTGTTTTTCTCTGAATCATGATTCCGAATTCCCTATTTCGAAGCTAGTCTCAATTTATTTCGCATTACAGCAGTGTTTCTCAAACTGTGGGGCGTGCCCCCCGGGGGCGTCATAACCCTACGAGGGGGGTGCGAGCTTCTTGAAAAGTTGGGGAAAAATTCTTTTTTAAAAATTATTAACTTACTGAAACAAACAAATACATTCTCACATAATAAAAAATAAAAAATACTCATTTAAAATATAATACACTTATAAATGTATCAGTAGTGTACAATCTATTTTATAATTAACTTAACAATACAAAGTTAAGGACAAGTTTAATAATTACCAGTGACTCTATGGATCTATCATATATAAAATTATATGCCAACATTAACACATATCTTGATAATTTGTACGGTTTATAATTAATCTCTTAAATGTCGATTAAAAATTATACGATTCGCTCTCCAATGCCCCTGTTTAGCACGCAGATAAGCGTATGTGGTGTATTGAGGGGGTGGGTGGTAGATAAGGAATAAATAATCAAATCCTCTGATATAAGTGAATCCTTCGCAAACACTGTCAATGTCATTTCATTGCTTTCTAAAGCCTT
Organism: Trichonephila inaurata madagascariensis; assembly: GCA_019973955.1. Lineage (NCBI taxonomy): Eukaryota > Metazoa > Arthropoda > Arachnida > Araneae > Nephilidae > Trichonephila > Trichonephila inaurata. Next base: position 24,092 of record BMAV01023386.1, on the reverse strand, counting down.
CAGAATAATTTTATAAGTGCGAGTTCACAGAAAAGATATAACTTCGGAAAGACGTATATATACGTCTGAGGGCAATAAACGCAGTGGCTGAGCGAGACGTTTATATACGTTGGGGGCTTAAGATGTTTAAGTCGTATTGTATGTTTAATGTCATAGTATTATTGAATTTAATACTCCGCTATAGTATGGAGGGGGGCGCGAGGGAAATTATGATTGAATATTGGGTCGCAAACATTGGAAGTTTGAGAAGCACTGCATTACAGGATTCAAACCTATACTTTGACAGATTTATTCGTCATTCCTCGTTAAACGGAGCAGACTTTGAATTTTTTAAACTGATTTATTCGGAGTTCCTTACAAAAAAAAAATGTCTCAATAGCTTAGATGTGCCTTAGAAAGTGGTTGAAACTTTTCCTTAAAATACTTAAATTATTTCTAAAAATAACTAATATTTCCCTTCACTTAAACATATGATTATATTTTTTCTCTCGATTTAAATGTAGAAAAGGCATGAATCTCCATCTTCCTATTGTGGCACTTGAACGGAGAGCACGCTCAAAGTAAATATCCTGATGTCAAAATTACCAAAATAAACGATGGTTAAATTAATATCCAGAGCTTTCAATTATCACAAATACCCCAAAATGAATATCTCTTTACGTTATATGTGTATAGCTGTGCGTGAGACCTATATCTAACTTTGTGGATGAAAAAAATATATTTGAATGACAAGGAAGATATTTGTGGGATTGCCAAGACCTTCAACGGGCATGCCACCTGACAAACTTCATAAAACAAGTAAAGATCCCTCCGGCACCTCGAAATGTATAATCCTTATTTACTGATGGAATAGCCTTTAAGGCACCAGGACATCATACACATTCAAAAATCGATTTTTCGATTTTATTATTAAAAAATAGTGCATGTTTTTCTGAGTCTCTAAAAATGTATAACACTTATATGCTCGTTGGTAAAATAACCTTAAAATATGAAAAAAGTAATTGACAAAAATGTAAACATACGATTACAAATGTTTAGCTTTTTTACTTTTTCTCCAAAGCATAATTTTTTCTTTTAGGTACACTTTTAAAAAAAAACTATTGCACGACATGATTCCAAATTTCTTACACTTCTATACAGGATATCTACGTATATTAGTGAACCTGTTTTTTTAGTCGAAGTAGTACATAGTTTTTTTTAAAAAATAGTGTTTTGTATGAAGGGGGAATAAAATTTTCAAAATTACAAGGTTTTGTAAATTTTTTTAATGAAACTATCTTCACATATTTTACTAAAAAAATAGGCTCACTATGTTTTAAATATTGTTTTCATATGTACAAAAAATATTTGACATATTTAGATACCTAAGTATAAGCATGTATTATGAGATCTCAAAAATTATGTCCAACTTAAACTAAACGGAAAAAAAACTTTTTTACTAAAAAATCATTATTATTATTCTACAGAATGATTAAAATATCATTATTAAGATCACTACAAAATCTAAGCTCTATTGGAAACTTTTAAGGATGCATGTCTCATAAGCAAAGAGACTTATTTTTGCCAACTTACTCTTTCGAGCATGTCCTGGTAACCTCAAGGAGATTTTTTTTAATTATATTAGAATGAAAGCATCCAAATAATGAAAGGTTTATACCAGTGCTTCTCAAACTTCCGATTCTTGCTACCCAATTTCCATCGCGCCCACCCCCCTTTCTTCATACAATAACAATATATTGAATTCAGTAATACTATGCTTTGATGCTAAAGCTACAATACGACTTTAACCTCTTAAGTCCCACCGACGTATATAAACGTCTTGGTCAGCCAATGCATTAATTGGTCCGGACGTATATATACGTCTTTCCGAAGTACGATCTTTTCTGTGAACTTATATCCACAGAATTATTCCGAAAGCTCTGTAATGCTTTAAAATTAACTTGACAGTGTTTGCGAAGGATTTACGTATTTCAGAGGATTTGCTTCTTTATCCCTCTTTTATCTCCCCTTCCTCCAATACATCTCATACGCACGCCTTCATGAAAAAACAAAGGCATTGGGGAGTGAACCGTATAACTTTTTAATCTCGGCAGTTAAGGGATTAATTTTAAACCGTACAAATTATCAAGATAAGTGTTAATTTTTGTATATAATTGTATATATGACAAGTCCACACGGAGTCACTGGTAATTATTAAACACATGCTCCTAACTTAATATTGCTCTCAATTACTTATAAAATACATTGTGAAGTACTGATGCATTTATAAGTATATTATATTAGTATAAATGTGTATTTTATTTTTTATTTTGCCAGAATGTATTTTGTTTGCTTACTCTTTGAGCAAATTAATAATTTTCTTAAATAATCTTTTGTTTTCGATTTTTTAATGTCCTCGCGCCCCCTTGTAGAGTTATCACGCCCCCCTAGGGGAGGCGCGCCCCACAGTTTGAGAAACGCTGGTTTATACTGTAAATGTTTCATGTGAGTATCTAGGTTCAGGGATGTGTCAAGACTTCTTGAGGCCCTGGACTCAAAAATAAGCATCTCTGCAACCCTTTTTTAAGCAGACAGTATATAAAGCATACATCGTTAAATAGTTCAAACAATAGCCTGTAACAAATAAATGAGCGTGGTTCAATAGACAACGAGAACCTAGGCACAAACAGACTCAATCAACAGCCACCTTTCGACAAAATGAGTAATAACGCTGCATGCAGATAACCCCGAACCTTGATATGGATGACGAACATGCCACTAATCTGGGAACAGCACTTGACTATTAAGATTGTTCGAATCATGATCTTATTGTGGTCAAGTCGAGAAAGAGACGAAGTCGCATGACGCCTGAAGCCCTGGATCCACGCGCGGCCCCAATTATCTAGGACAGGGGTGGCGAACCTTTATAGATCCACGTGCCATTTTTTTCTACAGAATTATTTAGTGAGGTATAGACGTGCCATCAAATAATTTTAACTACTGATTATTGGAAAAATAATAAAATTAAATACTAACAACTCACAACTCTATTTACTACGAAAAAAATTCCTTTTTTGCACTGTATAGTAGTAAATGTTTTAGTTATACGTGTAATTCAAATTATAAAGTAACATTAGAGTGTGACCTCTGTTGTTGCAGATTAGATGATAAATACCATAGTAGGGTTGTAAGATGTTGCTTTTAGCAGAATTCAAGCTGAATTGGAATCATCTGCCAAACGGTTTCTCTGAGTCTTTAATGTTATTCATCTCTGAAAATAATAATTAGCAGGCATACGTAAATGAAAATGTGGTTAAAATGCCACGAGCCAGCTTCTTCGAACAGTTAAATGTGTCTGGAATCTGTTTTACAGACGATGTTCTACATGAAACGTTTTCAGAACATTAAACACACATTGTTTTGTCGTCTTTACTAATCATGCCATATTCCTCGATCCACCAAATTGGAAATTCTCTGTTACATTAACTATTTTGCACTTATTGTCTCTTTGTGCTGTACTAGCCATGTTAAATGACGGTTAGAAATCGAAAATATAACACAAATAAACTTTGAAATACAGTAGTGTCAATGAAATTGACTATACTATGCATAGACAAACTTCGCAACATCAGCAATTGCACTCCACGACGTAAATAAGGCAAAACTATAACAAACGAGTGTGCTTTCTGCCACACCGCGACTAATCACTCGCGTTTGATCATAATACTTAAATGTGAACTTCGTTAATTTCAACAAAAATGCAAACCATTTTGACCAGTTGTGTGCCCGAAATATTGTGTTGCGTGCCATCAGTGGCACGCGTGCCATTGGCTCGCCATCCCTGATCTAGGACGTCGCCAACTGCCGCGATATGCAGTCAATAGTGGTAACCGTTCCCGGACATGCTCAAACACAATAATAATAATGATTACAGTATTTGGTGATATTTTTTTTAATCGGCGACGTCTTTTGACTTGGCGAAATTGGTGAATGGTACAATACGTTAGTACGAAACTCCTTCAACTTATTTTTTCGCCAAAGTCTCTGATTTTTATTATTATTATTATTTATCAAAAAAAGTGGATCATGCTTGGTATTAAAACTACGTAAAATTTTATAAATAATTGTTTAAAGTCCAATTCTTCAAAATTTCTTGTTTCTTAACCCGTATTTGCCCGTGTCTGACACGGCTGAAAGTTACCGGCAAAGTTGTACAAGGCCGTATCTCACACAGACGATCTTGTATCTCACGTTATTTTATTTCTAATGCAAGTCTGTGTGTGTGTGTGAAGCTCGTTCTAGTAAAAAAAGTCTAGATTATACTTAAACTCTATATGATATTTAAACTATTTTAAGTGTACTAAACCCTGTAAACTTTTTGTACTACATTAAACTATACCTATATATCCATTTTCTGCCAAAAAAACTTGATCCTTTTTTACCAGTTTTTCCGAAAAAACTTGTGCTTTAAGGAGTTAAGAAAATGAAAAAATTTATTTTCCAAGGCAGATACAAAACGCAGGTGGTACCTTAACTTTTGGTACCTATATACTTCAAATGGACCTATTCTTTTTTTATTTCTAAAAGACTAACTAATAACTAAAGGTATAAAAAAAATTCCTCTTGGTAAAAATTAAATACATCAAAATCTACATTAAATATAAATCTGTATTTTATTCTTTTTGCTTGAATTTAATTCAACTATTTTGAATCTGCTATTTGTATTCTTTTGAGCAGATACTGTCTTAATTCTTTTAAATCCTCCTCGGGATTAAAGTCCAGTGCAATATAAAAGTAGAGAGATTATTACTATCTATATCAGCGGTCGCCAAACTTTTTAACCTCACGGACCAGTCAATTCATATAATTTAAATCCCGCGGACCACTAATAAGATTTTTTTAAATGTTAAAAATATTTATAAAAAAATTGTGATCTAAGGACACAATCAATGCATCTTAAAACATAACTTAACATGATGATTAAATATATTCCGCATTTTTCTGGGATCCAACGAAATTTCTCGCGGATCACCACTTTTGCGACCTCTGATCTCTCTATATATTTAGTTTATAGTATATAATTTTCTTAATATATTCTTATATAATAAGTTTAGTTACTAAAATATATATAGATGGCGCCATTATTGTTAGTTATGCTGTTTTTTTGTGCATCGAGTCAGTACACTCATGGAACATTAGTTTCTTCGCTCATTTTCATTATTATTAGTTATGGTCACAATCATGTTTAACCTCTCTTGCACATATTTTTTGTTTATACATATTTATATTTGTCTATTTCTCGCGGATTCCTATAGTAATTTAATATTCTAATTCTATTCTATTGCTGTTATATTCACCCATTAGGGTTTTGGGCCTTTGCCTTGGTTTATTTCCTGTGCTATTATGTCGAAAATTTCCGCTGTAGGAGAAGGTTGAGATCTCACAAAACAATGTTTAACCCTGTTTCACTGTCCTAAACCAGTGACAGCGCGGGAAATCATAATAGCTTTTTCCACTCAGCTAAATTTCTCTTTTTTGGTTTGCAATGGTTCCATGTTCTTGGTTCTTTCGGTTTGATCTTAAGATGTTTTAGGATTTATTAGTCTTATTTTTAATTTATTTACTGCTATATATATACTATTTATAAGTTTTCGTTTTCAAAGTAAATAATATTTTTTTAAGAAAATAAGAAAAATTATTACCTTTAGTGCCATCCAGCTACGGAAAAGAAACAGAATATTTTATTAGAATAAAATATAAGAAAATATAAGCAAATACAATTTCTGTATTAAAAAACTCGAAACGTATAGATTAATATATGAAAAGTGATAAGAACAATTTAAAATATATGCAAAATTATAAAAGGGTTAAAACCTCGACTATTTTGCAAATTAAGCATACTATCCAGACATCTTACTTAAGAATTGGAGATTTTAATAAATCGCTTATAAAAAAAGTTTATTTACGAAAGCATGTGTACAGCTCAAACATTAAAAATTTATTGGCTAATTATGGAAAAAATACATTTTTAAGGATGAAGCGTTTTACCAAACGGATAGAAAGCAAAAATATCTAATAAGGTGCAATCTTTTATTCTCTCATATAAGATCGAATTTTGTGCTAAAGATTCCAAAGCAGTATGTTAGTGTGTAAATCCAAAATTCGCTTAAAAAACAAATAATATAAAAAAAAATTTTTAACTCAATTTCTACTTAGCTCTACAAAGAAAATTTTTATTTTAGTTCATTAAATTTAATTAATGAAAAAACTGTATCAGCATCAATTGTCATCCACTACGTTTAAAAAAATATATTTGAAAGCAAAAAAAAAATCGTTAGAAAAACTTACTAGCACCATCTGTTAGTGCTATTCCTGACTTCGTCAGAAATAACGTAGAATAAATTTAAAGTTAAAAAAAAGTAAAATTTAAGTAATGAATTAATTGAATTAATATTTGAAAAAACTATATTAACATCAAGTGCCATACACTACAAGTTTAAAAAAAATGTATTTGAACTTGAATGGATGAATAGAAAGTATTTTATTAACGCGATTGAAAATTTGAGCAAGATATATATATATATATAGGGAGAGAATGAATTAATAGTAGAGAGAGAGGAATTGAAAAATACTTACGAATTCTTTCTTGATCTTATAAAGTTGCTTTGACCCACATTCCTGGCATAGCGTCCTCCCGACCATCAAAATAAGCATCAAAAGCAGGTTTAAATTGGTCAGCTTTTGCTTCGGGTGATAAGTCCATGTTGGCAATAACCTCGCAGAATATCCTGTCAATATGCTCCAATTTTGAATTGAATTCTCCTACCTGTGAATGTAAAGCCTTGTTCATACTGATATTTAAGGAAATCAAAAAATTCATTTTGAGTTACTAATGTATAATGTACGAGGGGTATTTTTAAAGTAAGGTCCGTTGCCGCGTATAGTTCCCTAGTTCGCGTATACGCCTCAACGAGTATCTGCGTCGCTGACATGCCTCCTTTGCGAACACACTCCCGCCATTTCGAGCTCTGTAGCAGTCGTGTAAGATTCACTGTGCGTCTTTAAAATGTTTAAGGTGATTGAATTTTTGTTCTTCTTTCTTTTCTCCATATTACAAACGTTAACTGGTACAAAATGTATTATTTTTCAATGAATTTTTGGCGCATCTATGACATTTTCTGATCGCCAAGTTTGACCGGATGGCCGCCAATCTCGTCAGAAGGACCCATGAACACCCAATGGACATGTTACGAATTTTGAGCAAGGATGCCACCTTGTTCTTTCTCGTGGGTTACAACCAAATTTCGTAATATTCAGATCCAGTAGCGTACACAGGAATTTTTCAAGGGGGTCCGGGGTCGAAAGTTCACCATTCTTATATCAAACTCCTTTTAATTTTGTCGATTTTCGGGAACAAAACACAGTAAAAAACTAATTATTGAATAAATAATTAGCATTAATTAATAAAATTAATCATTAATAACAAATAATTAAATTTTACGTATTATATACTTAGAATTATAATCAATCGGAAAATATATCAAGGGCTTTGGGGGATCCGGACCCTCAGGAACCCTCCTTCCTGTGTGCGCCACTGTTCAGATCTTTTAGCAATAACTATTTTTACTTGTGTTCGCGTTATTTTGAGAAAATAAAAAAATCTCTAAAAGCAACGTGATCCATGTTTGTTGCCTGTTGATTGAATCTCCCCACTCTCAGAATTTTGGTACCAATTCTGTATGGAAAAATATATAAGGAATAATTTGTAATCAATCCCTTGTATTTCTCTGGATTATTATATAAACTTTTTGAATTGTAATATAGTTAGTATGTTAATTTCATTCGATAATTAGTGAACTTCATTGTCTGAAACGTTTCATTCTCGATTCAGTCCTAAAATGTATGTTAATTTCCTCAACCACCTTGTAAGCATACACAAACAGCAGTAGGTCAAAAAGAAACATAATTTGTATCCCTCTATATATTTTGTTCATTCTCATTTTTCCAGTGAATTCGCAACAAATTTACACACATATTCATAATAAGTATTTCAATCAAGTAATTAAAACACTATAGTCTAAACTCATTTTCCTAAACTTTAGTTTAGACGTTAGTTACTATCACTGAATAAATTTTAATTATAAATTATTTAAATATCTAATTTCTTTTATACGCTTATTCATACATATTAATTGTGATATAAATTTGGTACATGACCGATATAAGGCATTATACATTATTATTAACCCCGCGAAGCAATTTGATAGTAAAGATTTATTTAATAATTGTTTTAATTATTTATTTAAATAAACATATCCTTACAATGATTAGTATAAATAAATGCATAATAATTTTGTTATCGAACAGGGTTTCTTTCGTGAAATAAAATTTCTCTTAAGGCTTATGATGAATTTCAATAATATTCATGGCAATTGTTGAATATTTTTTAGTCTATTTGTTTATATTTAATCTTAATTTATACAAAAACAAGAATACAAATAGAGTCAAATGATAAAAGGAATTTTTTAAAAATGTGTTGCCATCCTTTGTGTGTATCATTACCTAAAAATACTTTATTCTTAAATTGATTTCTCCCACGTGAAATCTGGAGCAGAAAAATATGCCTGTCAGACTGGATAATGTTTTAGATTTTTTTTAAATGTTTACACGAAAATCCGAGTATATTTACTGCTAGGGTAATGTGTTACAGAATTATATATGCAATGGGTTATAGAATCACGCAATGAATTTTTTTTATCTTTGACTTTCAAGAGTAGCGTAACGGAAAATATTAGCCCCCCTGCAAAGTTAGGATTTGAGCACCAAACGGATCTTTCAAAGGATACGTACTAGGTGTCAGTCAGGCTTTGGGCCCCCTAACATCCTTCCTCCCCTGCTGCGATACAGGGATTGTGGGAGAGTATGTTTCAACCTTAGTAGTAGACTAACTAAAATTAGATATTCACGGGTGACAGCGCACCTGGCGCTTTTACCCAGTAGATTGGGCAGAAAAGAAAAACCATGAAAAAGAAATTTAAGCAAATCAAGAGGCTCTCCCACAATTGGGAAGGTACGACGTAACCACAAACCGAGTGGTCTATCGAAGTAGAACGCCGGCGGGTTCGAAGAGAGGAAGTGGCAGGAAGGAAACGGGATTACCGAGGCAATCAATAAGTAAGTATGACAGTTCACCCCTTTTGACCCCGTCTTTGATGCGGTTCAGAAGCTGACTGTGTTGTTTATGTGTATAAAGGGTGTTTTTTTTGTTGTGTTATGGGGGCGGAGAGGGTTTCTCTACTTCGTCGAAGAGTAAGCATAGTTGATTTTAGGGTGTGGATAAGTCGTGTTTGTGCTCTTAGTAGTAGACTTTCAGTGATAGTAGTAGACTTTCAGTGATAGTAGTAGACTCAGTGACAGTAGTAGACTTTCAACAGTAGGAAAGTTTTATAGCTTTTTAAATGAAACCTAGTCGCTTTTTTAGGAAATCTGAAAGATGAAAAATAGTACTGTAGTACTTTTACTGTAGATCGAACTAAGAAATGAAAAATAAATTATAGTTTAAAAAAATTAAAAAACGCGCTTTTACGGTTAATCGAACTAAAAAGTAAAAAAATTATTCTTAACATAAAAATAAAATAATTTACGAGAAAATTAATGCCATTGTGGTAAAAACGTGGGATGTGCTTTGTACTAAATTTTTACACTAACTCAGCATTTCGCAATGGAACTTGTAAGAAATTATAACAACTGATGTGGAGCACCCCCGCTTTTACCCCAATGACATTAATTTTCTCGTAAATCATTTTATTCTTATATCAAGAATTATTTTTTTACTTTTTAATTTGATTCACCATAAAAGCGTGTTTATTAGTATTTTTAAACTGTAATTTATTCATAGATTCATCCGAAATTCAAAACTTATATGTAAGCCGAATTCAAACAGAATTTTCTATAATTTAAAGGCAAAATTTTAAGGTAAAACGGGTGGAAAGTTTTCCAATCAGATTGCAGTACAGTATGACATCAGTTACTATTGTTTCATTTGTGGTAATTCGATCTGAGGCTAAAACACTTTTTTTCATCGATTTGTTATCTTGTACGCTATTTGAGTTGATCAAATATTCTATTTCGTTTCCTTTTCTTTTTTTCTTTTTTTTTGTATGGAAAACGAGCGGAAATAGAAATTCGTGTAGGGCAAGTGATCGTTGACCTATGTTTCATGCCCTGAGGAAGAAAGTTGTTGCGTGATAATCATATACATTCAGACATCCCAATAAACGTTTTCTGAAAATTCTGATTCAGACACTAAATTTGAAGGATTTGTCACGACCCGTCGGTTGCGGGTGTGAGAGGGTTCGAGAAAGAAACAGACATGATATTAAAATCACTAATCTTATTCAACGTTAACACTTAGGAATGCACTTTAATAACTAAACCCGAGGAGCAATAAGAATTATTTTATTTCTAAGTTATATAACAAATATATGGAAGCACTTATCTGGCTTAATTTCTAGTACGATCCAGCTTTCAACCAGCTAACTCGTTCAGCCGTAAAGTGGAAGTCTTTCACTGTTCTGTCGATATTTCCTCTAGATTTACTCTTACGAAGTGCGACCACCAGTCGCTAACACTGGGATTTCCACTTACGATCAACTCTTAACAATTATCACACCTACTCAACGACTGGCACTTAAATAGAAGTTGCATTTGCATAAAACCAAAGTGGTTTTCAAACTAATATCACACTTAAAGAGTATTTTCCCCAAGAGGATTAGTAGAACCCCGAATAGAACCCTTCACAGATTGTATGATTTTCTTTTTTAACGCCCTTTTATAAGTTTCACTTGTATGTAATGGAATCTTTGAACTCAATTTTTACCCACTTTAAAAGGTCAGGTTCATTCGAAATTCTGGACATTTGTCAAGGACCGATGACAATACAATAATTTCACAATTTTGTTCCTTTGTCCTCATCAGGATTAATCGATAACGATTTCCATTTCAGATCCTATCCCGCATCTGGAGACTAATTTCAGATCCCATTTCTAGATTTGGTGACAAAAAGATTGTTACAACTTAGTTCTACTAACTATAAAAGGGTGGTTTTTAGTTTTATTAAACTATAATTTTATATTTGTAGAATAACAGTTCCCAAAAGTTAAAAGATTGAAATTGCTTGCGTATAACTAACAGAAAATGTTTTAAAAAAGGGGAGGGGGTGTTTTCGAGATTATTGGATCCGAATTAAAACCGACCCTCTTACTTTAACTTTTAAAAAATGTTCGAAAACTTCTCGACTTATACCCGGAAATATACCGTAAAGCTTTTTAAATTCACATCTAATCATTGCATTTGTGATACATATGTATAGAAGTAATATAAAAAAAAATTGAAGTCAATTCCTACTTAGATCAACAAAGAAAATTTTTATTTTGGCTACTTTTTATTAAATAGTTACAATTAATCTAAATATGCACATACATATGACAGAATCACAACATTAAGTGGTAACTGATTTTTATTAATTATCATTCAAGCATCGTATTGTCATCCAAAACAATCGTGTATATAAAATTTCAGTTCAACTGAATGCTTTAAAACGTGAGAAAAAAAATCTTTTTAAGTTTTGACCCAAGCTGCTAAAAATGAAACCAAATTGGCTGTATCTGTAAATTTTTAAATATTAGTTTCAGTCGATTAATTTTAATTAATTATAGTTAAATTATCGTATTTTTACCCAAAACAATAGTGTATAAAAAATTTCAGCTGAAATGAGCACTTTAAAATGTGAGAAAAAATCTTTTAAATTTATGACTCAAGTCACCGAAATGGTCGCTAAGTCGCCAAAAATGATGCCAACGTGACTGGTGTATTTGTAATTCTCTGAATAAGTAGTTTTAATCAGTTAATTTTTATTAATTCTAATTAAATCACTGTATTGTCACCAAAACAATCATGTATATAAAATATCAGCTCAAAAGAATGCTTAAAATGTATTTTATTAACATTTTATGCAGCTTTAAAATGTATTTTGTTAACGATGAAAATTCCACCAAGATAAATAAATATATAGAGATTGTGAGCTAAAGTAGGAATTGTGAGAATAAAGAATGTGAAAAGTACCTTGCTGAGTACTTCAGGAGGTGACACAGGAGGAATGGGCTTCAAAAAGTCTTCAAGACCTTGTTTGGCAGCACGAACGTCTCTGAAATACTCATCAATCATGGCCAGTTGTTCACCTAAAGCTCTGCAAAATATCAGATTGTTTTGTTAAAAACTTATTTCTAATTTGTATAATGCAGCGTTTCTCAAACAATGGGGCGCGCCCCCTTGGGGGGCTTGACAACTGCCCGAGGGGGGCACGAGCATATTGAAAAGTCAAAAACAAAAGATTATTTTAAAAAATTATTGATTTACTGTAAGTAAACAAACAAAATACATTCTGACATAGTAAAAAATAAAATACACATTAACAATAATATAATACACTTATAAATGTGTCAGTTGCTACAGAATGTATTTTATAATTAATTTACCAATACTAAGTTAAAAACAAGTTAGCAACCCCCATGGGAATGTCATATATAAAATTATATTAAAAAATTAACACTTATCTATATATATGTGTATGTATGTATATATATATATAATTTATACAGTTTATAATTCATTTTTTAACTACCGATTAAAAGTTACGCTATTCGCTTCCCAATGCCAACCGTTTTCCACGTAGGCGCGCGTATGTGATGCATTGGGGAAATTGGGAGGTATAAAGAAGCAAAAATAATGTCTGAAATAAGTAAACACTTGGCAAACATTGTCAAGGTCCTTTTAGTGCATTCCAAAGCCTCCGGAATTGTTTTATAAATAGCAGTGAACAGAAAAGATCGAACTTCGGAAAGACGTATATGTGCGTCTGGGGAAATTAACGTTTTGTCTGAGTGAGACGTTTATATACGCCAGTGGCACTTAAGAGGTTAAAGTCGTATCATAGTTTTAGAGTCAAAGTATAGTATGATTGAATTCAATACATTGTTATTGTATGAGGGGGAGGGGCGCGTGATGAAAATTATGATTGAATATTGGGTTGTGAACATTGAAACTTTGAGAAGCACTGGTATAACGCATTGATAGATTAAATCCAACACAATTAAAAAAATTTGAAGTGATAACTTCTTCAGGCGCGTTTTGTTGAAGAATGAATTCAAGAGAAGGAGGACAATCATACACATTCAAAAAAATCGATTTTTCAATTTGAGTATTAAAAAATGGTGCATGTTTTTCTGACTCTAAAGATTAATAACACTTATATGTTCGTTTATTACATAACCTTAAAATTTTAAAAAGTTAATTGACAAAAATGTAAAAATAAGAAACGCTTACAAATGTTCAATTTTTCAAATTTTTCTGCAAAGCACAAATTTTTTTGCGTTTTTATTTAAACTTTAAAAAAAAATCTATTGCTTTATAGGGTTGTTGTTGTTCCAAATTTTTTTACACTTCTATGCAGAATACCTGTGCATATAGTGAACCTATTTTTTTTTAATCGAAGTAGTACATAGTTTGTTAAAAAAATAGTTTTTTTAAAAAGGGGGGGGGGAGAGAAATAAAAATTTTAAAAATTTAAGTTTTATAATTTTTTGAAACTGGTCTAGATACTTACAAAAAAATGGGGCCACTATATTTTTTTACTGTTTTTATATTTGCAAAAAATTTTTACATTTTAAGAGATATTTTTTAAAAAAGTGGTCCCCAAACATAAGCAATTATTATGAGATCTAAAAAAATTATTTTTCAATTTAAAATTTAAAAACAAAAAAAAATTTTTTAAACTACCATAAAACCCGGCTTTAAAACCACATTTAAAAAAAAAATAAGATAAAAATTTTAAAATTTCGCGTTAAAACACCGGGGTATAAAAGGGAGGTTAAAAATAACAAAAGGGGGTGAGCATAAAAAAATTACTTCTACATATATCGAAATATGTTAATTTAAAAAAAATTTAATGCCTTATGGGGTTAAAAGAGTTGTATTTCCTAAAAATTATTTTTTTAAAAAAGTCTAGGATAATACTCGAAAAAAATTGACTTAAAAAATATAAGAAATTCCCAAATGTTTCAGATTTCTTCGAAAAAAGGGGGTCTTATACGGCGAAAAATTACCTAAAAATTAAAAATCCAGCTGAAAGTAAAAGGTGCGCGTTAAAAGCCGATTTTACGGTAAATAAAATTTTTGTATTTCTACAGAATTTTTAAAAAATACCTTTTTTAAAGATCAAAAAAAAATCTAAGCCCCTTTTAAAAATTTTTTAAACAAATATCCCGTAAGCAAAGAGAAAATTTTTTTGGCTTTTTTACCGTTTCTAGCATGTCCGGGTCCCCTTTTAAAAGGGAAGCCCAGGCCAAAAAGCGTTACGTTCAGTCGGCTGAGGGGAGTGAAATTTAAAGTCGCACCGTTCCGTAACAGGGGCTCTTTGGGGACCCCAACCCCAAATTTTTAAAACCCTGGTCAAGTGACGGGGCCAACCCGGAAACTCCCTATTTTTTAAAAAAGTTGTCGCAAGTAGTCCCGGGTACCTTTTAAGGGTTTTTCAAAATTTTTTTAAAATATTTTTTTAATTTAAACTTGACTGGTTTCATCGAAAACTGCATTTAGACTCTGTTAACATTGTTAGGGAAATTTCGGACTTTGTTCACTTTTTTTTTGTGGTGTTGTAGCAAAAAAAAAAATCCTGTGTGGATCAAGAGAGATTACTCTTTGATGAATAAAAGTGATCTCGGTGACAATTTGGGTCATTAAATTTTTTCCGTCACCCAAGGGGGGGACAAAATAAATGTTTCTAGAAAAATCTAGAAGAACATAAAGTTGTTTATTTGAAAATAAAACTCCAGAGGATTCATTTCGGTCTGCTTAAGGACGGAAAAAAAGGGGTTAAAATTTAAAGCGACTGTGGCTTTCCCATTGGGCTTAATCAATAGGGGAAAAGATTTGCATTACTGTGAGAACTTTGAAATAGTGTTATTGTAGATTTATTGGTGCGTAATTTTTCCTGTTAATAAAATTTGGTGTAATAACTAAAAAAAATTCCGAATGAATTATGATTTACTCCAAAAAAAACTGTATGTTAATTTCTTTGGGGGCCCTTTCCCACTTTTTTAAAAACAATAAAGCATGTTTAAAATGTTTTAAATTTCAAAATTGATAAAAAAGTTTTCATATCTCTGTTCAAACCCTTCAAAGAGAAGACTTCCATTTTCAGTGGGACTCCCCGGCCGTTATTGACTTTCTTCGTTTCTGCAGGAAATTCTTCAACCAGTTTTACCAAACCATCAAAGGTTCTAGGGATTTCTTCTCCTAGTGGGACAGTTGCGTAGTAGTTGATGTCCATTTTGGCAGAATCACCAACTTTTTCTTGAATTTTTTCCAAGCCACCTGAAACATAATTTGGGTTATAAACAAGCTGCGAAATAAACCATATGAAAATCAAATGCTAAAATGTATGATTTTTTTCAACAGTAAATTATAAAAGGGATTTAATATTTAAATTGGGTATGTAAAAAACATGATAAAAACAAGTAATTACATTTTTGTACGGATTTTTATTCAAAATAAACTCTTTCTCCTTCAGTATATTTGTTACAGTGGCTTAGTACCTGTTCGAATTCACTTTACGGAATCGATTCCAAAACGCGCATTTGAAGCTTTTTGAAGTCACAACTCCATCATAAGGTTGGTAACCCTTCTAATTTCATTTTAATTTTGGAAATAAAGAAAGGTCACTAGGTATTAAATCAAGTGAATATGGCCGGCGATTTAACATGTAGACATTATATTTTACCTAAAATCGTCACACTTTACTAATCCTCGAACTTATCGTCGAATGGATGAATTAACTGTTTTTATTTCATATTCTGTATGAATGCAACGAATTCTGGCCACATCCCATTCTTGTAAACCAGTGTTTCTCAAACTTTTAACTTAAAACAAGAACCATCATTTCAGGGTTTCTTGCCGGAATTCAGCTAAAGGAGCATAATATAGGACGTGTGAGTTTTCCCAGTTTCTCCATTCGCAACAGACAATCTGCAGGAAAATGTCCTTTTTTTCATACATTCAACATTTAAATGCCCTTTATTCAGATTTTGAAACTTGGTTTGAGAATGCTTTGTGACTGTAGTAATTACCACAGTAAGCAATGAATTCATATAGTGACATTGGGGAAAAAACTTTACAAGAGGAACTGGTCGGAATAGGCAGTAACGGAGATCTTAAAGTAAAGTTTAGAAACGAATGTTTGATATATTTTGCTTTAAATAAGACCTACCTGCTATTATCTCTAATTATGGAGTACTGTGAAAAAGTTTCTAAATGCTTTTCCTAGAGAGAAGGGGTTTCAGCGTGGTTGCCAATCTCCAAAATAACAAAAAGAAAAAAAGAAAGAAAAAGACTGGGCCCACACACTATAGTAACGAGGAAATATAGGGTTAAACCTGACAAGATTGAGGCCAATGTTGAACATTTGTTATTGTGAAGCCCCAGATTTATTCCTTTCATTATAAACAGCTGTTTGTTTTTGTGTATTAATTAAATTTTAATTTAATTAACATGTGTTTTGTAAGTTTTATGCTTCATTACATTTAAAAATTTAAATCTTTTAAAGTAAGTAGCTTTATACCAGCTGTAAAAAGACATTTCAGTTGATAAATTTGCAAAAATTCCATATTAGGTAAGAAGGAGCTTACCCCAAACTGAAAACCGTAACAAGGGGTCTATGAGACAAAAAAGTTTGGGAACCTCTGTTATAAAACAAAAACGTTTGTGCCATATAAGAAAACATTCTATCCATCTATTCTAAGCAAAACTCGTCGCAAAACGTGAGCAAACTATAGGCCCTCTGGCAATTTTATCTGACCCAGATTTTGAAACAATTGCTTAGAAATGTTCTATTTAAAATGTCCAGTTTAAAAATTTATTGAAAGGCATGTTTTATTTTGTACAAATAAGAATTTTTCTCAGAAATTTGACTATACCAAATATTGTGGTAAGAATGTTTATAGAAATTAATTGAACTTTTTGAGTGCGCAAAGAAACGGAAAAACTGCATAAAATTATTCAATTATATTTATCTGGTTTTATATTTAATTTTAAAATTTTTAAAGGCAGAAAATGCTCGAAGTTACAACTTTGTTCATTACAAAACACACAGAAACACATACAAAAACACATAAAAGCAGTTCCTACAGAATTTTCAAAATGTATTAATGATTTTAATCATTATTATATTTTATCTATATATATATAAAAATGGATGTTTGCATATATGACCTCGCTTCACTCCACAACACCGTTCAACCGATCATTATAAAATTGGCATGTACATGTATTTTTTCTGTGGAGAAAGTTTTTGTGCTATTCTCCTTGTTCCAGCTTCCCACCAGGTGGCGCTACAGCATATCAACTTCTGCATCGTTCAATAAACCCCAAAATTTTAAGGGGGTCAAAATGATTCGCATGGCTCTATCCCCTTTTCCCCTATGTTTCCATTGAATCGTCATTATAATGTAAGAAACGGCGTTCTCTCCTTGCTAATATTACAACTTTAACAAAATAAATGCAACTGAAAGTAATATTAACGAATTACACATCCAAATATAAATTATTTACACTATCTTAAGCATTCATTGCACACAATTTGTAACAGTATTTATTTTTTCTAAAACAGAGATACTTAGGAAGGTATTTTCAAAAATCGAGCCACAATGGAGCTACGGGGGCGTCATAAATAAAAAAATAATCCTTTTCATCGGCTATTAGACCTACAGACCTAAAATTTAACACAAATATGATTTTTTGTTCAATTAAGATATGCAAAAAGCCTTTTTTTTTTTCAAAATTTCCCTCTATTAACTCACACTCTATATATTATTTATCTTGGTGGAATTTTCAAATTGTTAATAAAAAACATTTTAAAACACTCAATTTAGCTGTTTTAAATTTTCTGATTATTTTGGGTGACAATGCAAAATTTTAAATTTTAATTAATAACAATTAATTTATTAAAAAAAAATTATTTAAAATTAAAAAAATACAGCCACACATTGGCGACTTAGCGACTCATTTGGCGACTTGTGTCAAAACTTGAAAAGGTTTTTTTCTCTAATTTAATAATTTGCTCATTAATTAAAAATTCAATTTAATTAATATCGTATTAGCCAATGTAAAGCGATATTTTTCAATTTCCCACATTGCTCGCACTGTCTATATATTTTTTTTTATTTATATATTTGTTTTTTATTTATTTATCTTGGTGGAATTTTCTCGTTAATAAAATACATTTTTAAAAACCTGAAATTTACTGAAATTTTATATACAGGATTATTTTAATTTAAAATAATTAAAAAAATTAATTTATTAAAACTAATTGTTTAAAAATTACAAATACAACCACGTTGGCATCATTTTTTTGGGGACTTTGTAAAACTTGAAAGGTTTTTCTCAGATTTAAAGCATTCAGTTGAACGAAATTTTATATACACATTGTTTTGGATGACGCGATACTTTTTGATAATTAATAAAAATGAATTTAAATTATAATTTGGGGATTTTAAAAAAAGGGAAAATTTTTTTAAAAATTTATTTTTAAAAAAGTGCCTAAATTTTTTTGTTTCTAAGAGGAATTGTTTAATTTTTTTTTATATTACTTTTTTTGTTGTTGTTGTTTGTAGTTTTATATATAATTTGGCAAGAACATTAATTCATAAAAAACCCCTTTTATCCTTAAATTTATATTGTTAAATTTTTTTAAATTGCCCGTGGAGGCGGGTATACCAGCTTTTTCAATATATCCCAGGTGGATCCCACCGGGCCAGAAAGGAACCAGAGCCAAATTAACCCTTGAACTGGTTTTGATTTTTTCCCTTGTCCCTTTCCCGGGCGAAAAACCCATTTTGCGATGTTTCCCCCCATACGTTATGGAACGGACATAATGAGTCATAGGCGAATCCTTCACCATACTTTCCCAGTTGGGCATGGGTGTGACTGAATGGAATCTTGGTTACCTCATTAAAAAAAATAATGAAGACAAAAATATAAAAGCCAATGAAAATATTTTCCTTTAAAAAAAAAAAAGTAAAAAAAAAAAAATTTTCTTTCCCACTTTTATCAAAAAAGAAAAATTTTATTTTTGCTACTTTTTTTTTAAAAGTTAAATTAAAAAATAAATATGTATATAAGTAAGAATTACAAATTTAATGGTAATTAATTTTTATCAATTATCATTCAAGTAAAGTATTGTCATCCAAAACAATCGTGTATATAAAATTTCAGTTCAAATGAATGCTTTAAAAAGTGAGAAAAAAACCTTTTCAAGTTTTGACCCAAGGCATTAAAAATGAAACCAACGAGGCTGTATCTGTAATTCTTAAAATAATTAGTTTTAGTCAACTAATTTTAATTAATTATAATTAAATTATCGTATTTTTACTCAAAACAATAGTGTATAGAAAATTTCAGCTCAAATGAGCGCTTTAAAATATGAGAAAAAAACCTTTTCAAGTTTTGACACAAGTCGCCAAAAATGAATGCCAAAATGCCAACGTGGCGGGTGTATTTGAATTTTTTTAAATAATTAGTTTTAATCAATTAATTTTTATTAATTATAATTAAATTACTGTATTGTCATCCAAAATAATCATGCATATAAATTTTCAGCTCAATTGAGCGCTTTAAAATGTATTTTATTAAGGATTGAAAATTCTACGAAGATAATTAAAAAAATAAACAAATAAATAAATAAATATATAGAGAGTGTGAGCTAATAGTAGGAATTGGAAAAAGCATACAAAATATACCCTGAACTATTGATTTTCTTGCTGCAATGGCTTAAGTTGTTCTAATGTACACAAGGTATGACACACAAAAAAACGAGACTAAGTGTGTAGCTTGAAAAAAGAGAGGAGTTGGCAACAACTGTTTTGGTGACGTCATCCCACGCACCTTCTCTATCAGTTGCGGCTTAACCGATCAAACCAGTTGGGAGTACTGCGTCTTTGAGTGAACACGTGCAACTGCATTCTGCTGGAAAATGTTGAATCAACATCAAGTTTCTTGGGAAACTTGAGAAATCAGCCACGAAAACACTTCAAATACTTAAAGAGGCTTATGGACAGGAAACTTTGTCTCGTGCACATGTGTTTGAATGGAATAAATGGTTTTCAGGGGCAAAGAAACAGTGAGGAAGATGATGAACGTACTGGGCATCCAAGGTACGCGATTACAGACCAAAACAGCGAAAATTCGTAATATGAGTGGGTTCCCACCCACATCAAGTCAGACTGGTAATCAACACTACTACATTGAAGTACTAAAAAAACTTCATGAAAAAATTAGGAGAAAAGGCCAGAATTAGGGAGTGAAGGATGGCTCTTGCTCCAAGACAATGCATCCCTCCCAAAGCCCCCTGAATAGCATCCACCTTATTCACCTGATTTGGCTTTATGTGACTTTTTTTATTTTTTACAGTTAAATGGTTGATTAAAGGGAACCCATTTTACCTCAGTTGAAGAGATTCAGGCAAAAACGGAAAATCTCCTACAGGCCTTCACAAACCCTCGTTCCAGAATTGTTACCAGCAATGGCAACACCGAATGCAGAAGGGGACTACTTTGAAGTTGGTAATGTCACGGAGAACTGATTCTGTATGTACAATGATTTACTGGACTTAACTCGTTCTCTCTCTCTCTCTGGGCGTGTGTAATGTTATGTTAAAGTGTATAATTCAGTTATTTCATAAAAAATAACTGGTATTTCATGAAATAACTAGACGTGTCAGGTAAAGTATATAATAGAGAAAAATTTCATACGGTAACGGTTATAAATTTACGTGGAACCTTAGAAAAAGCTCTATTATCCACTCATCATAATAAGTTGAACAGAGAAAAAAATTTGTTGAAGTTACATATAAAAATAGATAACAGTCCACATTGAGTGCAGCGGAACAACGCTGGTAGAGGGGTGAGTGGGAAACCACTTTCTCAGTTAATTTAATTTCTGTTTCACTTTCATAGGAAAAAGAAGAGAAAATGACGTCACACCTCCATGACAGCAAAACTCGTCTTTCAACCGTCTGCCGCATCTCGACGGAGCGAGAAGAGAAGGGATAAATTTCTTTAATAACAAAGATTAAGAGAATATTATTTTTAAAAGTCCGTTACTCACATTATCTTTAAATAACTGCATGTCGTTATTGAAAAGAAATCTTAAATAAGTGCGTGCCGTTATTGAAAAGAAATTTAAATAACCACTTGTGGAAAAAAGAAAGAAAAGGTAAAGGAGCTTGAAATAAGATCATGAGGGGAAGTTGCCACACTAAACGCTATCAAAAAATTGCATGGTGCCGGGGAAAAATTAAAGTATGAAGTCTTGCAAAAGGAAACATTTAGTGTAACAATAAAGCTCATTACATATATATATGAATTTCTTAATTCGTATCAAGACATTCTCATCCTTTTCAGAGCTGGGAAGTGTTGATACGAGTGGTTAAGAACTGCTCTAGGTCTCTTAGGGAAAAGCTTGGGAAAAGAATTCTCGTAACGATTTTCTGATAGATTCATTTGAAATATGTGGTAACCGGTTGAAGAAATTTTCTTATTTTTTTGATGAAATCAAAAAGCGGCGGAACATTAAGATCTTTATGCGGGCTTGTTCCTGACAAACCAGGTTTCGTTTGCTGCTCTACGCAGTTGAATGTTTTGAAAAGTGTACAACCCTTTTTAGGTGAGGAACCGCCGCCCCTGCCCAGATGGGAGAAACATACAGCATGATGGATGAAGAATGACTTTGTGTAATGAACCCTTGGCCTTATACCCAGCTTTGCTCTGGAAACAATCAAGCGATTTAGAGACTTCTCATTCCAACTGCCCTTTGTTGGGGGAACGGATATGTTTAGCAAAAATTTCATTAGCGTCAATATTAACCTAGGGACTTATAACCAGTAACCCAGGGAAAGGCGGGTTAAAAAAGTTGGGCATGTGGATGTTTCCGATGCACCGCTGTCTCGAAAGAGGAGGCATGCGCTTTTAGATGCATTAACTTTATTTTCCAGTCGTTAACCAGGTTTGGAGTCGAAAAACACAATTTTGTAGGCTCAATGATATTGCGATTATTTTTTGGTGAAAAAGTGTCGACATCGACATCAACGACATCGCAAAGGGGCCGGGAGCCCTTTTTTTAATGTCGTTAATTAAAATTAAAAAGTTGGGCCTTAAAAGATCTTTTACCCCATAGAATTGAACGCGGGGGGGAGAGAGTTTTTTACCTTACCCCAAACAGGGGGTTTAGGGGGGATTATAATTTTTATGAGTTTTAAAAAACAAAGTCGCATCATCTTTCAAGCCATCATGCCCAAATTTTTAAAGGTTTAAGCCACAAAAAACATATCCGTGGCCTTTTCTTTTAAAACCTATGTCAGTTTATAACTCTAAGTAAGGGGTTTTTGGAAATTTTGTGACAAAGCCCTGTTTAGGGAAAAATAAAAATTAAGGCGATTTTCAAAAGAACAAATTTACGCTTTTTCCAAGCTACTGAGTAGCGGTTTGACGGTAATTTTACGTCGAGTATCATCAGAATGGGTTTAAGTATGGGGCCCACCACCGCAATTTTCCCAAAATTTTGGGCAAATGACAGTTTTCTTTAAAATATTGAACAGATGACAAAAAAAAAAAAACGAATTTGGGGGGAAGATTTTGGGATAGATTTGTAATTAAACCAATCCGGGAGATTTATTGATCTTTTTTTTTAATATATTCCTGTACTTTTTTGGCATTTTTTTCGACAGGTCTAAGGTAAGAAGATCAGAGGTTTTTTTTTGGGTAAAAACTTTCGTTTTCGTTCAGTGTTATTTCAAACTGTTTGAACACGTCGGCAATCACTTCCGTCTTCCAGAGGGTGATTTAACACCCCGCGGCCCCTTTAGGGGAGGATATTTTGATGCGGTTTTTGAATAGAGAGATTTTCCTCCAAAGGGGCCGTTCCGGCGTAAGTCCCGCAAGTGAGTTTCCCCCAACGAGTGGGAAAAAGGCAATGTCTTTTAACCCCACACGGGGTTTTCGGAACTCAGATTTGGTTCGAAAGTTGACGAGTACCGAACATATTCGTTTTAGATTGAGTCGGCATATTAAGATCGTTAATTTGGAATGTAAATCAGTGGCATTGGGGGTTTGCTTTGAATTTAGTTAAAGGAAATTTTTTTGAATTTTGAAACACTTGCTGTGAATTTTGAAAACCCATTTTTTTTAAAAGCTTCGTTTAGGGAAGTAAAACCCTCGCAAATTTAGTGGCTTTTCGATTTTAACATGACATGTTTGAATTTGATTTTTTGTACCTGAAAATGTGGAAGCTTTCAATATTCCTCCCGCTTTGGGCATTTCCCGGGCCCTGATAATTTTTTTGAAGGGTTGGGGCAAAGCTTGAGCGAAAAAAACCCTAAGGTCGGTCCAACCCATTTGGCTGGAATAGAATGGCGGATTTTAACTTAGCGGCAGCCGCAGCTACTTGCTCGTTATCAACTTCAAAAACCTGCGCCTCAGAAGGGGGGTTAGAAAGGATAGGGAGGGGGTGAGGGGAAATCCCAAAAGGGTTTAAAATGGCAGGGGAAAAAAAAAGGGAATCTCTCGCGTTCTTCTTTTAACATAACTCCCAGCTTGACGGGCCCCGATTAATGGCAAAAAATTTTCCAACCCAATCCCAAGAAGAGAAACAGGGGGAAAATGAAAAAGATATACAAAAAGGGTAGAGGGTCTAGTGAGATAGGACGGGAATCTTAGAAAAAACTTATGGAACAGTTCGAACAGGGTTTGACGACCTACTGCAAGGAAGAAGGGTACGCCCATCGTCGCTAAGAATAATAATTATAAGAAGGAGTAATAAAACTTTTAATATACCTATCTACTAGTAGCAGAATAAGTGAGTCTTCAAAAAAAGGTAGGAGGGACTCATAAAAAGGGAATATTTGTATGGGAAATTTGAAGGAGATAATTAAATGTAAAGATAAGGATCTAGTTTGGGGTCTGACTTAAAATTCAGTTTAATTTTTGGGTTATTCCAAAAATTTTTTG
>BMAV01023385.1:0-15637 GCA_019973955.1 Trichonephila inaurata madagascariensis | reverse complement strand
AGTTTTTTTGCCCTTTTTTTTCTTTGAAATTCGTCCCTCTGTATAGTTTGTTTGGTCATGCCCAGCACTATTTTTACCTTGAAACTTCAAAAGTGACCCATTTCACTCTAAATTTGACCAGGAAGCTAAATCTGGTCTATTTCTAGAAATGCCTGTAACTTTTTTAAAATGAAACATCTTAAAAAACCGACCCATTTGGCGAAAAGCCAACTTACTAACTGATTTTAAAAACGGGCCCAAATTTTCTCACTAAACTTAGTTTTTCTTGCACAGAATTCAATGCTAAACACTAATATGTATGGCGCTTGTCGAAATTCCAATTAGTTCAAAAGTTATGCCCAAATGTTTCTTTGAAATTCGTCCCCTGTCAATAGTCTGTTTCAGTGTCATGCGCACCACTTTTTTTTTTTCCTAAAACTTACCAAAGTGCCCCATTTCACTCAAAAATTTGGGCCAGGAATCTAAATCTGGTCTCCGTTTCTAAAAAATTCCTGTAACTGTTTTTTAAAAAGGAAACATCTTCTTGAAAAAAACCGACCTTTTTGGCTTGAAAGCCAACTTACTGACCGATTTTAAAAAACAGGCCAATTCTCACTAAAACTTAGTTTCTCTTGCACAGAATTCAATGCTGATCACGAATATGTGTGGCGCTTGTAGAAATTCCAATTAGTTCAGAAGTTATGCCCAATTGTTTCTTTGAAATTCGTCCCTCTGTATAGTTTGTTTCAGTGTCATGCCCACCACTATTTTTTTTTACCTTAGAAGTTTACCAAAGTGACCCATTTCACTCGAAATTTGACCAGAAAACTAAATCCGGTCTCCGTTTCACGAAATTCCTGTAACTTTTTTTTAAAAATGAAACATCTTGAAAAAACCGACCTATTTGGCTTGAAAGCCAACTTACTGACCGATTTTAAAAAACAGGCCAATTCTCACTAATCTTAGTTACTCTTGCACAGAATTCAATGCTGATCACGAATATGTATGGCGCTTGTAGAAATTCCAATTAGTTCAGAAGTTATGCCCAATTGTTTCTTTGAAATTCGTCCCCTCTGTATAGTGTGTTTCAGTGTCATGCCCAGCACTATTTTTTAACTTAGAAACTTGCCAAAGTGACCCATTTCACTCGAAATTTGACCAGGAAGCTAAATCTGGTCTACGTTTCAAAAATGCCTGTAACTTTTTTAAAAATGAAACATCTTGAAAACCGACCTATTTGGCTTGAAAGCCAACTTACTAACCGATTTTAAAAACAGGTCAATTCTCACTAAACTTGTTTCTTTGCACAGAATTCAATGCTGATCACGAAAAATGTATGGCGCTTGTCGAAATTCCAATTAGTTAAAAAGCTATACCCAAATTTTTTCTTTGAAATTCGTCCCTTTTTTCAATAGTCTGTTTCAGTGTCATGCGCACCACTATTTTTTTTTTACCCTAGAAACTTACCAAAGTGACCCATTTCACTAAAAAATTTGACCAGGAAACTAAATCTGGTCTCCTTTTCCCTACGAAATTCCTGTAACTTTTTTTTAAAATGAAACATCTTCTTGAAAACCCGACCTTTTGACTTGAAAGCCAACTTACTGACCGATTTTAAAAAACAGGCCAATTCTCACTAAACTTAGTCTCTTGCACAGAACTCAATGCTGATCACGAATATGTATCGCGCTTGTAGAAATTCCAATTAGTTCAGAAGTTATGCCCAATTGTTTCTTTGAAATTCGTCCCCTCTGTATAGTTTGTTTCAGTGTCATGCCCAGCACTATTTTTTTTTACCTTAGAAACTTGCCAAAGTGACCCATTTCACTCTAAATTTGACCAGGAAGCAAAATCTGGTCTACGTTTCACGAAATGCCTGTAACTTTTTTTTTAAAATGAAACATCTTGAAAAAACCGACCTATTTGGCTTGAAAGCCAACTTACTAACTGATTTTAAAAAACAGGCCAATTCTCACTAAACTTAGTTTTTCTTGCACAGAATTCAATACTGATCACTAATATGTATGGAGCTTGTCGAAATTCCAATTAGTTCAAAAGTTATACCCAAATGTTTCTTTGAAATTCGTCCCTTCTGTCAATAGTCTGTTTCAGTGTCATGCGCACCACTTTTTTTTTTTTTACCCTAGAAACTTACCAAAGTGACCCATTTCACTCAAAATTTGGCCAGGAATCTAAATCTGGTCTCCGTTTCACGAAATTCCTGTAACTGTTTTTTAAAAATGAAGCATCTTCTTGAAAAAACCGACCATTTTGGCTTGAAAGCCAACTTACTGACCAATTTTAAAAAAGGCCAATTCTCACTAAACTTAGTTTCTCTTGCACAGAATTCAATGCTGATCACGAATATGTATGGCGCTTGTAGAAATTCCAATTAGTTCAGAAGTTATGCCCAATTGTTTCTTTGAAATTCGTCCCTCTGTATAGTTTTTTTCCCAGTGTCATGCCCAGCACTTTACCTTAGAAACATGCCAAAATGACCCATTTCGCTCGAAATTTGACCAGGAAGATAAATCTGGTCTACGTTTCACAAAAATGCCTGTAACTGTTTTTAAAATGAAACATCTTGAAAACCGACCTATTTTGGCTTGAAAGCCAACTTACTAACTGATTTTAAAAACAGGCCAATTCTCACTAAACAGTTTTTCTTGCACAGAATTCAATGCTGATCACTAATATGTATGGCGCCTGTCGAAATTCCAATTAGTTCAGAAGTTATGCCCAATTGTTTCTTTGAAATTCGTCCCTCTGTATAGTTTGTTTCAGTGTCATGCCCACCACT
Organism: Trichonephila inaurata madagascariensis; assembly: GCA_019973955.1. Classification (NCBI taxonomy): domain Eukaryota; kingdom Metazoa; phylum Arthropoda; class Arachnida; order Araneae; family Nephilidae; genus Trichonephila; species Trichonephila inaurata. The sequence goes on along the minus strand of BMAV01023385.1, from coordinate 12,858 downwards.
ATTTTTTACCTTAGATTTACCAAAGTGACCCATTTCACTCGAAATTTAACCAGGAATCTAAATCTGGTCTACGTTTCTGAAATTCCTGTAACTTTTTAAAAATTAAACACCTTAAAAAAACCGACCTATTTGGCTTGAAAGCTAACTGTTCGACCGATTTTAAAAACCTGGTATCATTCGAACGGGAAGCCGCCCCCAAACTCAAAGACACTTAAAACATTACCCTGCGATTATTAGAACTCAAGTTATTGCACTTTGGTAAATCATTTCTATGACAAGTATCAGAAAAACACTGGAAAAAAAGGTAAAAAAATTTTAAATGCAGTATTACCCTTTTTAAAGTTTTTCTCTTTCAAATGGGTTTAATTGCAACGGATTTCTATTTTCCGTGCGTTTGGGTAATTTTTTTGTCTTGCTCCAATTCTTACCAAACTTAGTTTTTCTTGCATAGAATTCAACGCTGATCACGAATATGTATGGCGCATGTCGAAATTCCACTAAGTTCAAAAGTTATAAAACAAATGTTTCTTTTTAAATTCGTCCCTCTGTGAATAGTCTGTTTCCCGTGTCATGCACCACTAATTTTTTAACCCTAGAAACTTAGTAAAGGTGAAAATTTCACTCAAAATTTGACCAGAAAACTAAATCCGGTCTCCGTTTCACGAAATTCCTGTAACTTTTTTTTAAAAATGAAAATCTTGAAAAAACCGACCTATTACTAACCGATTTTAAAAAACGGGCCAATTCTCACTAAACTTAGTTTCTTCCCTAGAATTCAATGCTACACTAATATGTATGGCGCTTGTCGAAATTCCAATTAGTTCAAAAGTTATACCCAAATGTTTCTTTGAAATTCGTCCCCTCTGTCAATAGTCTGTTTCAGTGTCATGCGCACCACTATTTTTTACCCTAGAAACTTACCAAAGTGACCCATTTCACTCAAAATTTGGCCAGGAATCTAAATCTGGTCTCCGTTTCACGAAATTCCTGTAACTGTTTTTTAAAAATGAAACATCTTCTTGAAAAAACCGACCTTTTTGGCTTGAAAGCCAACTTACTGACCGATTTTAAAAACAGGCCAATTCTCACTAAACTTAGTTTCTCTTGCACAGAATTCAATGCTGATCACGAATATGTATGGCGCTTGTCGAAATTCCAATTAGTTCAGAAGTTATGCCCAATGTTTCTTTGAAATTCGTCCCTCTTATAGTTGTTTCAGTGTCATGCCCAGCACTATTTTTTTTTACCTTAGAAACTTGCCAAAGTGACCCATTTCACTCAAAATTTGACCAGGAATCTAAATCTGGTCCCTGTTTCACGAAATTCCTGTACCATTTTTTTAAAAATGAAACATCTTGAAAAACACCTTTGGACCTATTTGGTTTTAAACGAACCAACTTTACTAACCTGGATTTTAAAAAACATGGTAATTCTCACTAATCTTAGTTTCTCTTGCACAGAATTCAATGCTGATCACCAATATGTTATGGCGCTTTAATGAAATTCCAATTAGCTTCAAAAGTTAACCCAAATTGTTTCTTTGAAATTCGTCCCCTCTGTAATAGTCTGTTTCAGTGTCATGCGCACCACTATTTTTTACCTTAGAAACTTATAAAGTGACCCATTTCACTCGAAAATTTGACCAGGAACTAAATCTGGTCTCCGTTTCACGAAATTCCTGTAACTTTTTTTAAAAATGAAACATCTTGAAAAACCGACCTATTTGGCTTGAAAGCCAACTTATGACCGATTTTTAAAACAGGCCAATTCTCACTAAACTTAGTTTCTCTTGCACAGAATTCAATGCTGATCACGAATATGTATGGCGCTTGTCGAAATTCCAATTAGTTCAAAAGTTATGCCCAAATGTTTCTTTGAAATTCGTCCCCTCTGTCAATAGTCTGTTTCAGTGTCATGCCACCACTATTTTTTTTTTACCCTAGAAACTTACCAAAGTGACCCATTTCACTCAAATTTGGCCAGGAATCTAAATCTGGTCTCCGTTTCACGAAATTCCTGTAACTGTTTTTAAAAATGAAACATCTTGAAAAACCGACCTTTTTGGCTTGAAAGCCAACTTACTGACCGATTTTAAAAAACAGGCCAATTCTCACTAAACTTAGTTTCTCTTGCACAGAATTCAATGCTGATCACGAATATGTATGGCGCTTGTAGGGGAATTCAGTGTGGATTCAGAAGTTATACTGTTAACTTTCTTTGAAATTCGTCCCTCTGTAAGTTTGTTTCAGTGTCGCGCACAGCACTATTTTTTAACTTAGAAACTGGCCAAGTGACCCATTTCACTCGAAATTTGACCAGGAAGCTAAATCTGGTCTACGTTTCTGAAAATGCCTGTAGCTTTTTTTAAAAATGAAACATCTTGAAAAAACAAACCTATTTGGCTTGAAAACCAACTTACTAACGATTTTAAAAACAGGCCAATTCTCCACTAAACTTAGTTTTTTCTTTGCACAAATTCAATGCTGATCACTAATATGTATGGCGCTTTGATAGAAATTCCAATTAGTTCAAAGTTATACCCAAATGTTTCTTTGGAAATTCGTCCCCTCTGTGAGTGGAGTCTGTTTCAGTGTCATACGCACCACGTACGCCCTAGAAACTTAGTAAAGTATTACATTTTACTCAAAATTTGGCCAGGAAACTGGAAATCTAGTCTCCGTTCACAGGAAATTCCTGTAACTGTTTTTTAAAAATGAAACATCTTCTTGAAAAACCGACCTTTTGACTTGAGAAAGCCAACTTACCCAGCCGATTTTTAATAAAAAGGCAATTCTCACTAAACTTATGGATTTCTCTTGCACAGAATTCAATGCTGATCACGAATATGTATGGCGCTTGTCGAAATTCAAATTAGTTCAGAAGTTATGCCCACTTTTTTCTTTGAAATTCGTTCCCTCTGTATAGTTTGTTTCAAAGTCATGCCCAGCACTATTTTTTTTTACCTTAGAAACTTGCCAAAAGTGACATTTTCACTCGAGAATTTGACCAGGAAAGCTAAAATCTGGTCTACGTTTCTGTAATGCCTGTAACTTTTAAAATAGAGCATCTTGAAAAAACCGACCTATTTGAAAGCCAGCTTACCTAACCGATTTTTAAAAAAACAGGTCAATTCTCACTAAACTTAGTTTCTCTTGCACAGAATTCAATGCTGATCACGAATATGTATGGCGCTTGTCGAAATTCCAATTAGTTCAAAAGCTATACCCAAATGTTTCTTTGAAATTCGTCCCCTCTTTCAATAGTCTGTTTCAGTGTCATGCGCACCACTATTTTTTTTTTTTACCCTAGAAACTTACCAAAGTGACCCATTTCACTCAAAATTTCGCCAGGAATATAAAATCTGGTCTCGTTTCACGAACTCATTAGCGAAACTGTATTTATAAACATCTTCTTGAAAAAAACCGCCGACGCTTTTGGCTTTAAAGCCAACTTACTGACCGATTTTAAAAACAGGCCAATTCTCACTAAAACTTAGTTTCTCTTGCACAGAATTCAATGCTGATCACGAATATGTATGGCGCTTGTAGAAATTCCAATTAGTTCAGAAGTTATGCCCAATTGTTTCTTTGAAATTCGTCCCCTCTGTATAGTTTGTTTCAGTGTCATGCCCAGCACTATTTTTTTTTACCTTAGAAACTTGCCAAAGTGACCCATTTCACTCTAAATTTAACCAGGAAGCTGAAACTGGTCTACGTTTCACGAAATGCCTGTAACTTTTTTTTTAAAATGAAACATCTTGAAAAAACCGACCTATTTGGCTTGAAAGCCAACTTACTAACTGATTTTAAAAACAGGCAGTTCTCCACTGGCTTAGTTTTCTTGCAGAATTCAATACTGATCACTAATATGTATGGAGCTCTTCGAAATTCCAATTAGTTCAAAAGTTATACCCAAATGTTTCTTTGAAATTCGTCCCCTCTGTCAATAGTCTGTTTCAGTGTCATGCGCACCACTATTTTTTTTTTTACCCTAGAAACTTACCAAAAAGTGACCCATTTTCACTCAAAATTTGGCCAGGAATCTAAATCTGGTCTCCGTTTCACGAAATTCCTGTAACTGTTTTTTAAAAATGAAACATCTTCTTGAAAAAACCGACCTTTTGGCTTGAAAGCCAACTTACTGACCGATTTTAAAAAACAGGCCAATTCTCACTAAAACTTAGTTTCTCTTGCACAGAATTCAATGCTGATCACGAATATGTATGGCGCTTGTAGAAATTCAATTAGTTCAGGGTGCCAATTGTTTCTTTGAGATTCGTCCCCTCTGTATAGTTTGTTTCAGTGTCATGCCCAGCACTATTTTTTGTAGGGAAACTTGCCAAAGTGACCCATTTCACTCGAAATTTGACCAGGAAGATAAATCTGGTCTACACGTTTTACTGAAAATGCCTGTAACTTTTAAAATGAAACATCTTGAAAAACCGACCTATTGTACGAAAGCCAACTTACTAACTGATTTTAAAAACAGGCCAATTCTCACTAAACAGTTTTCTTGCACAGAATTCAATGCTGATCATTAATATGTATGGCGCTTGTCGAAATTCAATTAGTTCAAAAGTTATGCCCAAATGTTCTTTGAAATTCGTCCCTCTGTCAATAGTCTGTTTCAGTGTCATGCGCACCATTATTTTTTTTTTACCCTGAAACTTGCAAAGTGACCCATTTCGCGCAAAATTTGGCCAGGAATAAATCTGGTCTCCGTTTCACCGAAATTCCTGTACTTTGTTTTAAAATGGAAACATCTACTTGAAAAACCGACCTTTTGGCCCGAAACCAACTTGCTGACAAATTTTAAAAACAGGTAATTCTCACTAAACTTAGTTTCTCTTGCACAGAATTCGAAATGCGCCTGATCCCACGAATATGTATGGCGCTTGTAGAAATTCCAATTAGTTCAAGAAGTTATGCCCAATTTTTTCTTTGAAATTCGTCCCCTCTGTATAGTTTGTTGTTGTTTCAGTGTCATACTTAGCACTATTTTTTTTATGTAGAAACTTGCCAAAGTGACCCATTTCACTCTAAATTTGACCAGGAAGCTAAATCTGGTCTACGTTTCCTGAAATGCCTGTAACTTTTTAAAAATGAAACATCTTTGAAAAAACCGACCTATTTGGCGAAGACCAACTTACTAACCGATTTTAAAAACAGGTCAATTCTCACTAAGCGGTTTCTCTTGCACAGAATTCAATGCTGATCACGAATATGTATGGCGCTTGTCGAAATTCCAATTAGTTCAAAAGCTATACCCAAATGTTTCTTTGAAATTCGTCCCCTCTTTCAATAGTCTGTTTCAGTGTCATGCGCACCCACTATTTTTTACCTAGAAACTTACCAAAGTGACCCATTTTACTCAAAATTTCGCCAGGAATATAAATCTGGTCTCCGTTTCACGAACTCATGTAACTGTTATTTAAAAATGAAACATCTTCTTGAAAAAACCGACCTTTTGACTTTAAAAAGCCAACTTACTGACTCGATTTTTAAAACAGGCCAATTCTCACTAAAACTTAGTTTTCTCTTGCACAGAATTCAATGCTGATCACGAATATGTATGGCGCTTGTAGAAATTCCAATTAGTTCAGAAGTTATGCTTAGTGTTTCTTTGAAATTCGTCCCTCTGTATAGTTTGTTTTCAGTGTCATGCCCAGCACTATTTTTTTACCTTGAAACTTGCCAAAAGTGACCCATTTCACTCTAAATTTAACCAGGAAGCTGGAAACTGGTCACGTTCTGAAAATGCCTGTAACTTTTTAAAATGACATCTTGAAAAAACCATTATATTTGCAGCCAACTTACTAACAATTTTTAAAACAGGCCAATTCTCACTAAACTTAGTTTTCTTTGCACAGAATTCAATACTGATCACTAATATGTATGGAGCTCTTCGAAATTCAATTTAGTTCAAAGTTATACCCAAATGTTTTCTTTGAAATTCGTCCCCTCTGTCAATAGTCTGTTTCGGTGTCATGCGCACCACTATTTTTTTTAACCCTAGAAACTTACCAAAGTGACCCTTTTCACATAAAATTTGACCAGGAATCTAAATCTGGTCTCCGTTTTCACGAAATTGTAACTGTTTTTAAAATGAAACATCTTCTTGAAAAAAACCGACCTTTTGGCAGAAGAAGCCAGCTTACTGACCGATTTTAAAAACAGGCCAATTCTCACTAAAACTTAGTTTCTCTTGCACAAGAATTCAATGCTGATCCACGAATATGTATGGCGCTTGTAGAAATTCAATTAGTTCAGAAGTTATACCAATTGTTTCTTTGAAATTCGTCCCTGTATAGTTTGTTCAGTGTCATACTAGCCACTATTTTTACCTTAGAAACTTACTTAAAGTGACCCACATTTCACTCGAAATTTGACCAGGAAGATAAATCTGGTCTACGTTTCTGAAATGCCTGTAACTTTTTTAAAAAATGGAAACATCTTGAAAAACCGACCTGGCGAAGCGAAGCCAACTTACTAACTGATTTTAAAAAACAGGCCAATTCTCACTAAACAGTTTTTCTTGCACAGAATTCAATGCTGATCATTAATATGTATGGCGCTTGTCAAAATTCCAATTAGTTCAAAAGTTATACCCAAATGTTTCTTTGAAATTCGTCCCCTCTGTCAATAGTCTGTTTCAGTGTCATGCGCACCACTATTTTTTTTTTACCCTAGAAACTTACCAAAGTGACCCATTTCACTCAAAATTTGGCCAGGAATCTAAATCTGGTCTCCGTTTCACGAAATTCCTGTAACTGTTTTTTAAAAATGAAACATCTTCTTGAAAAAACCGACCTTTTGGCTTGAAAGCCAACTTACTGACCGATTTTAAAAACAGGCCAATTCTCACTAAAACTTAGTTTCTCTTGCACAGAATTCAATGCTGATCACGAATATGTATGGCGCTTGTAGAAATTCCAATTAGTTCAGAAGTTATGCCCAATTGTTTCTTTGAAATTCGTCCCCTCTGTATAGTTTGTTTCAGTGTCATGCCCACCACTATTTTTTTTTTTTACCTTAGAAGTTTACCAAAGTGACCCATTTCACTCGAAATTTGACCAGGAATCTAAATCTGGTCTACGTTTCACGAAATTCCTGTAACTTTTTTTAAAAATTAAACACCTTGAAAAAACCGACCTATTTGGCTTGAAAGCTAACTGTTCGACCGATTTTAAAAAACCTGGTATCATTCGAACGGGAAGCCGCCCCCCAAACTCAAAGACACTTAAAACATTACCCTGCGATTATTAGAACTCAAGTTATTGCACTTTGGTAAATCATTTCTATGACAAGTATCAGAAAAACACCGGAAAAAAAGGTAAAAAAATTTCAAATGCAGTATTATCCTTTTTAAAGCTTTTCTCTTTCAAATGGGTTTAATTGCAACGAATTTCTCTTTTCCGTGCGTTTGGGTCATTTTTTTGTCTTGCTCCAATTCTTACCAAACTTAGTTTTTCTTGCATAGAATTAAACCCGTTGATAAAGAATATGTATGGCGCATGCCCGGAAATTTCCCAATTAGTTCAAAAGTTATACCCAAATGTTTTTTTGGGAAATTCGTCCCCCAGGAATATTTCCCTGTTTCGGGTCATGCGCACCATTTTTTTTACCCTAAAAACTTAGTAAAGGCCCCTTTTTCCTAAAAATTTTGGGACCAAAAAAACTAAATCTGGTTTCCGTTTCACAAATTCCAGTAATTTTTTTTTAAAAATGAAACATCTTGAAAAAAACCAATTTGGCGAAAGCCAACTTCCCTGACCTTTTTTGGCCAAAATTTTCTCACTAATCTTAGTTACTCTTGCACAAATTCAATGTTGATCACAAATATGTTTTGGCGCTTGTCAAAATTTCCCAAAATTATTTCCCAGAATTTTATCCAATTTTTTTCTTTAAAATTTTCCGTCCCTCTGTAAAAGTTTTTTTTAAGTGTCATCCCCCACTTTTTTTTTACCTTAGAAATTTTTAAAGTGACCCATTTCACTGAAATTTGACCAGGAATTTAAAAATCTGGTCTATTTTTCCCAAAAAATGCCTGTAACTTTTTTCAAAAAATAAAACATCTTAAAAACCCGCCCCTTTTTGGTTTTGAAAGCCAACTTACTAACCGATTTTAGAAAACGGGCCCAAATTTACAAAATTTGCTCTTGAAAAAAATTCAATGCTGATCCGAATATGTATGGCGCTTGTCAAAATTTCCCAATTAGTTCAAGTTATGCCCAATTTTTTTTTGAAATTCGCCCCCTCTGTAAAAGGTTTGTTTCAGTGTCATGCCCAGAACTTTTTTTTATTTTAGAAATTTTGCCAAAGTGATTTTTCTAAAATTTGACCCAGAAAGCTAAACCCGGGTCTACTTTTTCCAAATTTTTGAATTTTTTTAAAAATTAAACACCAAAAAACCCCACCTTTTTGGGGAAAGCCAACTTCCCCGACCGATTTTAAAAATCTGGTATCATTGGGAACGGGGGCCCCAAACTCAAAAGACACTTAAAACTTTTACCCTGCAATTTTAAAACCCCAAAAGTTTAAATTTTGGGGTAAATCTTTTCCCTTAAATATAAAAAACACCGGAAAAAGAAAAAAATTTAAATTTGGGAATTTTTACCCTTTTTTGAAGCTTTTCCCCTTTCAAATGGGTTTAAATTTTGAAACTTGGATTTCTTTTTCCGCGCTTTTAAAGATTTTTTTTTTTCCCCCAATTTTAAACCAAACTTAGTTTTTTTTTTAAGAATTCAACGCTGATCACGAATATATATGGCGCTTGTCAAAATTCCAATTATTTCCCAAAGGGTTTTCCCAAATTTTTTTTGAAATTCGCCCCCTCTGTGAATAGTCTGTTTAAATGTCATGCCCCACTTTTTTTTTACCCTAAAAAACCCCAAAAGTGACCCATTTCACTCAATTTTTGGGCCCAAAGAATCTAAATCTGGTCTCCGTTTCACAAAAATTCCTGTAACTTTTTTAAAAAATGAAACATTTTTAAAAAAACCGACCGGCGAAACCAATTACTGACCGATTTTAAAAAAGGAATTTCACTAAACTTAGTTTCTCTTGCCCCAGAATTCAATGCTGATCACGAATTTTTGTATCGCGTTTTTGTAGAAATTGAAAAGTTCAAAAGTTATGCCCAATTTTTTTTTAAAAATTCGCCCCCTTTGTATAGTTTGTTTCAGTGTCCCCCGGCACTTTTTTTTTACCTTGGGGGAAATTTTTCCCAAAAAGTGACCCATTTCACTCGAAATTTGACCAGGAAGCAAATCTGGTCTACTTTTAACAAAAATGCCTGTAATTTTTTTAAAAAATAAAAACATTTTAAAAAGCGACCTATTTGATTTTGAAAGCCAACTTACCGACCGTTTTTTAAAAAACCGGGTATCATTCAAAACGAGAGGCCCCCCCAAAACCCAAAAGACCAAAACTTTACCCTGCTTTTTAAAGAACTCCAGTTTTGCATTTTGGTAAATCATTTCTATAAAAATTCAAAAACACCGGAAAAAAGTAAAAAATTTCAATTGCAGTTTTATCCCTTTTTTAAAGCTTTTCGCTTTCAAATGGGCTTAATTAAAAACGGTTTTTCCTTTTTTCCGCTTTTTGAGTCATTTTTGTCTTTCTCCAATTTCACTAAACTTATTTTTTTCTTCCCAAAAATTTCAATGCTGATCACTAATTTTGTATGGCGTTTTTAAATTATTTTAAAAAAGTTATACCCAAATGTTTTTTTAAAATTTTCCCCCTTTTAATAATTCTTTTCAGTGTCATGCGCACCACTTTTTTTTTTACCCTAGAAACTTCCCCGGTGACCCTTTTTCATAAAATTTTGGGCCCGGGAATCTAAATCGGTCTCCGTTTCACAAAAATTCCTGTAACTTTTTAAAAAAATGAAAACATCTTCTTAAAAAAAACCGGCCTTTTTGGCTTGAAAACCAACTTTTGCCCAATTTTAAAACAAAATTCTCCCCTAAACTTAGTTTTTTCTTGCACAAAATTTTAATCTGATCACGAATATGTATGACGCTTGTAGAAATTTCCCAAAATTAGTTCGAAGTTATGCCCAATTGTTTTTTTAAAATTTCTCCCTCTTGTATAGTTTGTTTCAGTGTCATGCCCACCACTATTTTTTACCTTAGAAGTTTACCAAAGTGACCCATTTCACTCAAAATTTTGGGACCAGGAATCTAAATCTGGTCTACGTTTCACGAAATTCTGTAACTTTTTTAAAATTAAACCCCTTTTAAAAAACCACCTATTTGGCTTGAAAGCTAACTGTTCGGACCGATTTTAAAAACCTGGTATCATTTGAACGGGAAGCCGCCCCCAAACTCAAAGACACTTAAACATTACCCTGCGATTGTTAGAACTCGTTATTGACTTTGGTAAATCATTTCTATGACAAGTATCAGAAAAACACCGGAAAAAAAGGTAAAAAAATTTTAAATGCAGTATTACCCTATTTAAAGTTTTTCTCTTTCAAATGGGTTTAATTGCAACGGATTTCTATTTTCCGTGCTTTTGGGTAATTTTTTTGTCTTGCTCCAATTCTTACCAAACTTAGTTTTTCTTGCATAGAATTCAACGCTGATCACGAGTATGTATGGCGCATGTCGAAATTCCACTAAGTTCAAAAGTTATACCCAAATGTTTCTTTGAAATTCGTCCCCTCTGTGAATAGTCTGTTTCAATGTCATGCGCACCACTAATTTTTTAACCCTAGAAACTTAGTAAAGTGACCCATTTCACTCAAAATTTGACCAGAAAACTAAATCCGGTCTCCGTTTCACGAAATTCCTGTAACTTTTTTTTAAAAATGAAAATCTTGAAAAAACCGACCTATTTGGCTTGAAAGCCAACTTACTGACCGATTTTAAAAAACAGGCCAATTCTCACTAATCTTAGTTTCTCTTGCACAGAATTCAATGCTGATCACTAATATGTATGGCGCTTGTCGAAATTCTAATTAGTTCAAAAGTTATACCCAAATGATTCTTTGAAATTCGTCCCCTCTGTCAATAGTCTGTTTCAGTGTCATGCGCACCACTATTTTTTTTTTCCCTAGAAACTTACCAAAGTGACCCATTTCACCCCAAATTTGGGCCCGGAATCTAAATCTGGTCTTTCGTTTCACGAAATGCCTGTAACTTTTTAAAAATGAAACATCTTGAAAAAACCGACCTATTTGGCTTGAAAGCCAACTTACTAACCGATTTTAAAAACAGGCCAATTCTCACTAAACTTAGTTTCTCTTGCACAGAATTCAATGCTGATCACTAATATGTATGGCGCTTGTCGAAATTCCAATTAGTTCAAAAGTTATACCCAAATGTTTCTTTTTAAATTCGTCCCCTGTCAATAGGGCTGTTTCAGTGTCATTCGCACCACTATTTTTTTACCCTAGAAACTTACCAAAGTGACCCATTTCACTCAAAATTTAGCCAGGAATCTAAATCTGGTCTCCGTTTCACGAAATTCCTGTCACTGTTTTTTAAAAATGAAACATCTTCTTGAAAAAACCGACCTTTTTGGCTTGAAAGTCAACTTACTATCCGATTTTAAAAAACAGGCCAATTCTCACTAAACTTAGTTTCTCTTGCACAGAATTCAACGCTGATCACGAATATGTATGGCGCATGTCGAAATTCCAATTAGTTCAAAAGTTATACCCAAATGTTTCTTTGAAATTCGTCCCCTCTGTGAATAGTCTGTTTCAGTGTCATGCGCACCACTATTTTCTTTTTTTTTTAACCCTAGAAACTTAGTAAAGTGACCCTTTTTACTCAAAATTTGACCAGGAAACTAAATCTGGTCTCCGTTTCACGAAATTCCTGTAACTGTTTTTTAAAAATGAAACATCTTCTTGAAAAAACCGACCTGTTTGGCTTGAAAGCCAACTTACTGACCGATTTTAAAAAAAAAGGCCAATTCTCACTAAACTTAGTTTCTCTTGCACGAATTCAATGCTGATCACGAATATGTATGACTTTTTAAAAATTCCAATTAGTCGAGTTATGCCCAATTGTTTTTTTTTGAAATTCGTCCCCTGTATAGTTTGTTTCAGTGTCATGCCCCAAATTTTTTTTCCTTGGAAACCCCATGACCCATTTTGAAATTTTGACCGGGAAGATAAATCTGGTCTACGTTTTTCGAAATGCCTGTAATTTTTTTTAAAAAAAAAAAATCAAAACGACCTATTTGACTTGAAACCAACTTACCGACCGTTTTTTAAAAACCGGGAAATCATTCGAACGAGAGGCCCCCCCCCAAACCCAAAGACACTTAAAACATTACCCTGCAATTATTAGAACTCCAGTTATTGCACTTTGGTAAATCATTTCTATGACAAAATCAGAAAAACACCGGAAAAAAGTAAAAAATTTCATTTTGGGTTTTTTCCCTTTTTTGGGTTTTCGCTTTCAAATGGGCTTAATTTCAACATTTTTTTTCCCGCGTTTGGGCATTTTTTTTCTTTTCCAATTTTCACTAAACTTTGTTTTTTTTGACGGAATTCAATCGGGTCACTAATATGTATGGCGCTTGTCGAAATTCCCTTGTTCGTTATACCCAAATGTTTCTTTTGAAAATTTGTCCCCTGTCAATAGTCTGTTTTCCCTGCCCACCCCTATTTTTTTTTCCCTAGAAACTTACCAAAATGACCCATTTCAAAAATTTGGCCGGGAAACTAAATCTGGTCTCCGTTTGCTGCTGTTTTTTAAAAAAGAAAAATCTTCTTGAAAAAATGACCTGTTTGGCGAAAACCAACTTACTGACCGATTTTAAAAAAAAACCCCTAAAAACTTAGTTTCTTTGCACAGAATTCAATGTGATCACGAATATGTTGACGCTTGTAAAACCG
>BMAV01023384.1:0-41116 GCA_019973955.1 Trichonephila inaurata madagascariensis | reverse complement strand
TTAGAACAGTAATAATTATTCTCATAGGAAGAAATAACCTAAAAGAGTCTGACATCGATGGAAGTTTTTTTTTGCCTAATACAATATTTTTAAAACTTTTTTTGATTGCATTAATTTTTAATAAATTACTGTTAGTAAATACATATTTTATTCAAAATTAAATCGGGTACTAACGTATTATCACAATCGTATTGCGACATTATACGATGAATCTTATGAATGTGCAGGCCAGGGCAAAATCGAACATTTTCCGTATCAAGGAAGGTTCGTACAATACAGGCAACATGCTGTCGTGCATTATCCTGCTTAGACGTAGGATTTCGTAGGACTCGAATAAAGGGTAGAGCTACGGGTCGTAACACACCCTAAATGTAACGTGCACTGTTCAAAGTGCCGTCAATAGGAACAATAGGTGACCGAGCGGGTATCCAATAGCACCCCATACCATCATGCCAGGGACGATGCACGAATGCACGCTGCCATTGTGTGTTCACCACGATGCCACCAAACACGGATATGACCATCTTAATGCTGTAAATAGAATCTGGATTAATCTGAAAAAAGGACGTCTCGCCATTCGTGCACCAGGTTCGTCTTTGATCACACCGTTGAAGACGCGCCTGTTTGTGATGCAGAGTCAAGAGTAGCCGCAGCCATGGACTCTGAGCTGAGATTCCATGCTAAAGTAAACGTCGTCGAACTGTTCTTGTAGACACTTGTTGTCTTGCAAACGACCTCAATTCTTGACTCAGGGTTCATGACGGGGCTGCACGATCCATTAAAGCCATGCGGGTAATATGCCTGTCTTGACGGCTGCTAGTGATAGGGTGCCGTTGAAATCAAGTACGACGTTCTGTATTACCGTCCTGAATTCATCGATTCAATAATCTGCTAACAGTCATTGGATATAGACCGACACGAGCAGCAATACTGTGATAGGATAAACCGCACAATTCCGGTACGTTACAATTCGATCTTTATCAAAGTCAGAAACGTGCTGGTACGCATTTCAGTTTCTTACACGAGGCATCACAACAACTTTTCACCAGGTAACAGCATTTAAATGCAATTCGTGCATGAGAAACCGGCAGAACAATTTCCTCATTTAAACACATTATAGGTGTCGCTACCAGGCGCCTGCTTTGTCTGAATGCCCTGAAAATCTAATCATTTGTATATCACAGCACCTCCTTCCTGTCATTTAAATTTCACGTTTGCAGCAAGGTGGTAGTAATTTGGTGTAGTAATTTTAATGACCATTAGTGTATATTATTTATCAGCTTAAGAACTACGTAGAAAAACAATAAACATTTTGAAAATATAATTATCGTTAAACTAGAACAGAGCTCTACAACATATAATTCTAGATAATAACACACTCAATTCTTTTTGAACACGATAGATACATCATGAAAAAAAAATCCTGCATAAACATGCAAAAAGGTACGACGCAACGTTTTCCAAAACTGTAGTAAGGTAAAATAAAGATGTTATTTTAATGAAAAATTTACAAAAAGATGAAAGCTAGACTAAAGCTGATATAGCTGAAACAAAACTAGGAATATTTATATATTTTTTATATATGAAGAAAAAATAGAAATTTAAAATAAAAACATTTTAGAAATGATATTACACTCAATCACATTACCACTTGTTGATAATAAGCGTATTTGCGTTATGTGGCAGCATACATTCCTTCATTGTTTTCACTGTTTTTACTAGACAAACTTACATGTGTGAATCTCATGAAGAATTTCGATCAGTGATGGTGATTTGAGAACATTAACCGTTTTCTAAAAACAGTTTATGTAGACTTTAATTTTTATTCGAAATCTGTTGCTTATGCATTTACTCTTACAAATTCTTTATATATGTAATGTGTTTCATACTATAAAATATAAACGATTATATTTAAATTTCTGTTCTTTATTTAGAACCAGTTTTTAATTGGCTATTTAAATTATACAGTAGTTATAAATATAGTTTTTGAAAATTTTCTTCCACATAAATAACGTCTGTTTTGATTCTTCCTCCTTATATAATTCATATAATTCTAATTTATATGATTACTAAATTTATCTGCTGATATATAAAATCGTCTGTTGTTAAAGTTTCAATGTTTAAGTTGGCCTCTTTGGGATTATTCTAAATTTATTTTGTTCAGTTGGAGAAAAGAATTATATATGTAATCGAGGCTGGGGTACGACCTAAAACGTATTTAATATTTGTATATTTTCGAGATAATATTATTTGAGAGATTTTTTTGTTCATTTGAGTGAGTATATATCAATGTAAAAGAAATATTATCGTTGTATAAACTTTGGTTGCAATTATTCAGATAATGCTTGGTATCTATACAAATCTTCAGATACTTTTTTGAATTTTAAGATGCATTCTACACTTAGATCAATGTTTATTAAAATGATTTCCCAGGCTTAAAGCTCTCAAAAATTATACGCAGTTAACTCTAAATTGAGTTAAGACTAAAACAACCATGAAAAATAGAAATAAATGTAATAATATCTGGAATTGAGTTATTTCAAAACTTTGCTAAAAAGACATTGCAAAAATAATGTGAGTGCAATTATTTTCTATATATATATATATATATATATATATATATATATATATATATATATGTCAAAAGTTTCTGCTGTACGGGGAAGGTTGGATCCATAAAGTATTGCTAACCCTAATTCGCTGGCCTAATTCAGTGACAGCTTTAGAAATCATAATAGGTCTCCAGTTTAGTCCAAAGACTTTTTTGTATCTACATTTGTTGTGTCTGGTGAATTCCAATTTCTTCCTGCTTTAGCACTGTAGGTTCTAGTACTTCTTCACTTTTATTTTGTATTACTATATAATTATATATATATATATATATATATATATATATATATAATTTATAGGAAATTTCATGAATAGAATATATTTCGTAGTTACATATTAAAAAAAGTTAAATTTTATTCAACAAAATTTTTACTGAAGTATGTTGAATTCCTTATTCTAATTGTTCCATTATGTATCAGTCTAAATTAACCAGATACTTTTTAACAACATGTTTATCTCAAAATAATAAAAAATAACTTAAAACTCGAATAAAAATTCTTTAATATATTCATTTCTTATTCAAAGTTGAAAAGACAAAAATGCATTAAAACATAATCCGAATAAATATATTTGTTTTTTTTTATGTCTGAGTAAAACATTCCATTTAGAGACGTGCCGTCTACATCCTATTATTCATTTTTTTCTGAAATCTGAAAATCTTTGAAACGAAAGGAAAAAGCCCTTATTTACCTTAAGTGAAAACATTTCTTCATGATATGAATATGTTTTACTGTGCAGCGATTCCATTTTAAGGCATTATCTAAAAAGTGCTTTCAAATTAAATGGAAAATATAATTTAATGTAGTAGTGGCGTTTGACATCAACGTGAAGTAATGGTACTGCATCTTGTTTAGACTAGAGATATTGTTTAGTCTGTCATAAACCGGGTAGTGTATTTTCTGTTTTAGTTTTGCTAGGGTTGTGTTTAAGATAAACATAAAAATGGTTATTCACATAAAAGACCCTTTCCCTTGAAAAATTCAAAAAAAGGAAAAAGAATTTAGAATTATTTCAACTTTTAAAACAATAGATTGTAAGAAGCTAATTTCATATTTTCTTATTTTATTTTATGAAATAAAATTTCTTCTGAGCTTTTATAAAGCATTGAAGTAGCTTAATGCATTTTTGAGGCATTTGAAGCATTTTTGCAGTATTTAGAGAAAATACACATTAATGATGGAATTATTTCATTAGAAACAAAGTTGTGCGAGAAAACGTTTCATAGATTTTAACTATACTTTAGAAAGCATTTGTGATGTTTATTATTGTTATTGTTATTTTTTATCTGCATACATATTTCAGTCAAGCTAATATACAAGAATATCTTTGATCAAACCCTGATTTAAAATCACTGAGTCAGCTGACAGTAGCCCTTGTATAGGTCAAATAAGACATTAATTGAAACAAAAACGAACCACAATATTAAAGCATTGAGATTTTCTTCCTCAGATGTGAATCCCTACACTTTATTAAAAAATTTTTATGTCTTCAGCAATAATTTAATGTTAAAACGTAAGCAATGTTGAGTAAAAGAAAATTCATTTTTTTAGCATTTTAATTTTGTTGTTATTTTTTGTTGTAAAATAATACGTCTAAAACAAAATGCGTATTTACACATGATTAAAAATTTATTATATTATTTATAATGCCTTTAACTATTTAAAAAATTTTAGATGCCCCCAAATGCGCTGTTTCTAATAAAACGTTCAGTTTTTTTAACCGCAATATAAAAAATGGTTTCAAATAAATAAATAAAATAAAATAAATTTTAAAAAATTGGTATTGCTTACTGGATAGTTTGCATTGAATGTATTAAAAAAAAACAAGCTTAGATATAAATGCTAAACATATTTTTTCCTTTTAAATTCCACTTTTTTATATATTTTACTCATTCTTCATAAAATAAACGAATAATATTTTTAACCTAGCAATCTTCTCTATTTTAAATTACAATTTATAATTATTAAACCTGTACTCTGTTCATCCATCTTGGAAATCAAACTTTTCCGGACGTTTTCAGTGAAATCAATATCATACGTCATATTTTTATCTCCAGGTCTTATATTACTCTATTCCTTACATTAACATTGCAGCAAGGTAACTTAATTTAAAAATAATAGTTAACAATTACTTAATTTTTTTATACGTGACAAGTAAAAAATATTGACCCAATGCAGAGATGAACCTATTTTAGAAGTAAAAAAAAAGTTTTAAATAAAAAAGAATTCCCAGCAGCAGAGAGTATAGCTGGTTTTAAATATAAAATTTAAGAAATTTCGTAACTAAAAGATTATTTGCAAAGTAAATAATAATTTTAATCAACAAGATTAATCTTTAAATTCTGAAAGCTAAATAAAATGAAACCAATTGGAGTCACTTTTCTCTTTAGTGTTAGCTTGACATCACGTGTTTTTTTAAAAAAATTAAAAATAGGGTATTTTGATATTTTTTTGGGTTTTTTGCAATATTGCAAGTTTTCATTTTTTAATTGATTTTAAATTATTAATTTTAATATATATTATGCAATTTTTTATTAATAATATAATATAAAAAAAATTTTTTTGTTTTAATCAAAATATTCGTTATTTAAAATTTTTTTTTTAATTTTTTTTTGTTTTTTTTTTTTTATAAATTAGTTTTTTTCATTCAAATTATTAATATTTTACTTATTTATAATTATTGTTTGGTTTTTTGCATAAAACATAAAAATTACTTATTTATAATTTATCAAATTATAATATATTTTATTATATATAATAAATATCATTAAATCATACTAAATGAATATTATATATAATTACTATTAAATTATATTATAAGATTATTATATATTGCATATATAATACTATTATTAGTACATGTTACTTTTAACATAAAGCACTGTGAAAAAACATAATTTTTACTACTGGACAGCTGAAAACTTTTTGAATTGAATTGAAATAAGCAAAGGGAACTGCTTACAAATAATTTTTTTCTACAAACAACGAATTTCAAAGTATATAAAGTAGAAGAATCGAATTTTTATGGGAAAAGTGCATACTAAAAATGGAACAAAACTTTCAAAAGCATCGAATACAATCAAAATTTTACACACCATTGCTAAAACAATTTTCTCTATCCCTGCAAGCAAATAGAATAAAATCAGAAACTTTCCGGAAACAAACAAACCTCGAAGTGAATGACCTTTTTTTCCTCAAAGATATTCTATAACGATAGCCATTCACATTCTATAGCTCTGGATAAGGCTTAGTCCGTCACTTGCGTATCTCAGTGCAACGGGTTTCCTTCTATATACAGAGAATCTTTATCTTTTTATGACTTGGTTGGAGCACCCTCTACTTTGTCGGGTATGGTGAAGATATTCCCAAACCACGTTATTTCGATAGAGCTAAGAGGGTTTTGAGATATTTTCCTGTATCTAATGATACTAGACATTGTGTCGCTGAATGGATCCATTTTATGAGGACGTGCGTGATTTAGAGTAGAATTTATTTTGTAAAAAGTTAGATGCTTTTAAGAGGTATGTAGACAAGATTTTAAGCAAATTAAGGCTACACAAAGGCTAAAATGATATTGTCGGTATGAATTGAAAGGGACTCAAATGACGCAATACAGTTTCAGAACAAAGATATAGAGTATGAAAATTAGAAGCCAGAAAACTGTTCAATGATTTAATTCTCTGTATTTTTCATTTCAATTTGTAACGAAATTTAGTTATTTGGATTTTTAGAATATTTTCTAATAAAACAGACACGTAAAATAAGAACAGAAAAATACTTAAACACACACTTTTATTTTCGGATTATCTAGGCTTTGTAATAATAATCACTTTTTTCCATATACAATACAATTAAAGTTATCTCATAATATTCAATAATAGGACCAAATCAGAAGCATATTCTTAGATAGAAAATTAATCTAATATGATTGTCCTATTCTGAATTGACTATTGTAGAGGAAAAAGCAAAATCTGAAAATAAACAGTGTCTTTTTTTTAGCACAACAATTTTTTCTACCGTGAAATATGCTCCAATTTTTTTTCATATGCATTAATGTTAAATAAATAATTTGCTTCACAGTTTTCTTTAATTTAGAAGAACCTTTGATAAATAAAAAAGTTAAAAATATAGTCCGATATAAATTATTATAAGCCTTTCTATAATATGCGAGCTTAATATTAAAGCTTCTGAGTTTTCTTTTTGAAAAGTATTACTAATATATTCATTAATTCTTCAGAATAAGGAGAAAATAATCTTTACAGATGAAGATTTTCAAATAACCATAATTAAGACAATTTTACACTAAATATTTTAATTTATATGTGATATTTAAGCTAAATTGACCTTTGTTTTTAATGTAAAAAAAAGAAACGCATTCAGAGATTTATACAAATTTGTCATGGTATCTGAAGGAAGGTTTTCTGTTCTTTCCTTATTTACCAACAGGTATGCTAATGCTAATTTTAACATTTCCAAATGGTTAGAAATTTATTCAATAATATATAATAATAATAATAATAATTATAGAAGTATCCGATCTAACAAAGAAAACACCAAAAACTTTAGGTGGAAATATCTTTATTTCTCTGCATATAGTATATATATTATCCTTTTAGCTCAATACACTTTCCCCAGATATAGTCAATAGTTTGTGGTACCCTTTTTATACTAAGAATCGTCGAGCTTCTCGAAATAGGTATCGACTGCAGACTCCACCTTTTTATAGGGTCATTTTCCCATCTTTTCATTCCCCTTCACTACTTTGCTAAATGCTGCAATTTTTTATAATTTCATCACTAAAACGCTGCAATAAGTTCGTATAATACTCGCCGTTTTCTTTTTTCTTTCTGAAGATAATCAACGTGAAAATTATCTCACGCGCAAGCAATGAAACTGACGCCATTGGCTGCAAATGGAATTGTCTTCACCTTCTTTGAGCCTATTCTTCCTTTCATTCTTTTGTTTTGACTGTTCTTTCTTCTCAGGAGTAAAGTGAAGGACCCATGTTTCCTTCATAATGTTGTGATATGTTTTTACGTGCATGAACTGGGTAATCTGGTCAAGCTGTACGAATAATTTATTGAAAATGTTTATTTGTTCAGCTACTTGAAGAACATTTACAACAATTCATTCTATTCAAACAATGATGTATTCAAACAATCTTGTATTCAAACAATAATGGAACTTTCCAGGTTTACAATGTACCGTATCGCAGGGAGGAAATTATTCGAGTGACATCTAGAAAATTCCACCGAATGATTTGGCCACCTAGATCACCCATATGTGACGAAGCATATTTCTTCCCCCTATTTTCCAACAGATCCCTTGCTCCTTGCCAACAGAAGTTGTGAACATTCCAGGCATTTCCCTAATTGCTGGGAAGGAATTTCGTAACTGGGTGGTCTAGTTTCGGCACCTTTTTTCCCAGCTGACCGGACTGTCAAAAAGAGGCGCCTTATCATTGTGTATTCATTTTCCCACCACTCGGTGACGACGTCGCGTCTGAGAACGTACAAATGTGCACCAGCCTCGGCGCCTCTTTGGGACTAGCGGAAATGAGACCGATTTGGCGCGGCAGAGGGGTAAGACATCAAGGGAGCTGAGACCATAAGGCGGCAGCAGAACCAGGGGGACTGAGGCCGACAAAGAGATCAGAGGTGGATGACTAGGAGAAAGATGATATAAAAAGATCGAGAGAGTCCGGACAAAAAGAAAAGGACTGGAGTTTTGAAGGGAGCGGTTCGGACGTCCCTTGAGCGATAGGAAGAGCGATAACGAGCCCGTGAAGTACAGCGGTCTCCCTGTTTTTACGTTCGTTTTTATCCACATCCCTATGGCAAATCGAAACTTTAAACTGACTTATCTCAGAAAGATAAAATAACTAGTTTGACTTCATTTAAAATGCTAAGGTTTTTTTTTCTATTGTGCTTAACACTTGGAAACTTTTTTCACTTGCTGCTAATAATACATGGAACAAAAGTTGGTATGCATTTTTCAATCAAAGCAATACTTATTTTTTAAAAAAATAATTGAAGTTAGAATTTACACATTTTTTAAGGAATTTTCAACAAGCATTCATAAAAAGAAGTATTGTACGAATACCTATCATGTTACAACAAAACCCATACCTTTCGTTATACCTAGTTCGATGTGCTTGTAAATCAAATTTCATATATGTACGTCAATTTTTGTAGAAAGAGTAGCATTTTAAAATCACTCCATAAGTTTCCCCTTAAAAAATTCAATGGTTAGCTTTTTATGAAAATTTGAGCAAAAATTTTTTACATCATACATACACATTAGAGGTAACCAAAAAAAAGTATGAAAATCATTAAATTAAAATTTTTTGTTTAAATCGAACCATGTCTCCTTAAGTGATTTGACGTACGAAGTATGGGCTACTGAAAGTTGACCGCAACGTACGCTGTAAGGGCATTCTGATATTTTCCTTTTTTCTTTGATTTTGCGCTTATTTTTAATTCTTATGATGTACTATTTAGTGCTAGTATTTTGAAAATATGATGCAATTTGTCTATGGTACTGAAATGCTTTTACAACTGGCATTTTTTTTTGTGGTGAAGGCGGGAATTAGTATGATGTTTAATTAAAAATGTGCCTTTTTTGAAGCATTTTGTGAAAAAAAATGACCGCTTCAGGAGTTAATCATTGTTTTGCATGTGTGTGTGTGATGCATGTAACAATTTACGTTAAGGGTTTTCTTAATTCTATTTTTTTCTCAACTACTTGTACTAAAATCAAATGCATGTTATTTCTTTGAATTTATTTGGTTAACAAATTTGATTTGCAGGAATAAAAATTAAATGAAAGTAGCTTGATAAGATGGGAAAAAACTGAACTTTCACAACTCATTTTAATTGTTTAGAATAACTGCTATAATTAAAGATCAAAGTGCGTTAATGTCATATAATTTTAAGAAATAGTATAAATCAAATTACAAAATTTAAAAAAAATATTATTTTGTAGTAGTTTTTATACAAGAATTAAACAAGTTTAAAACAACCATTATTTTTAATGTTACAATATCTTATAAATTTATAGGAATAGCAATGCACATTATGCTCATAAATATTTGTTTTAACAATCTAAGTATCGTATATTTCCCAGTATAAATCGATAATTTTTGAAACTTTTTTAAAGTTTAAGTAATAAGGTTAGCTTATATACAAATCCGTTGATCTCGACAAAAACGCAGTTCAGAAAAAACGTTATTTTTTTATTTATTGAGCATCTTACGTTCGTCATATACAGGAAATTTTAATCCCTAAACCTTTTGCGACATGGCCATCTGTCGATAGCTATGTCTTGGGGTTTCCGCGTAAGTTAGAGGTGTGGGATTATCTCGGAAGGATGAGACATTCTATAATTCTTAATATGACTTTTATTAAGAATTTAACTTAAATTACTTAGATATTGAGCACAAACTTATATTAAGTGAGAATAAACCAAAACACGTAGCCTTAATTAACTCAGATCGCGCAATTAGATCACTTATCAATATAAATATCTTATATCTGCTTAATCTCGATCTCAATATTATACTAGCGTTCAGAATACAATCTTCCTACCTTGGAGGAATACTCAACGGTCCAATTACTTCCATGTAGACTGATGGGCTCGTGTGCAATAGTAGGCACCTTCTATAGATTAGCGGGGTGGGCGTCTTGATTCTTAACCTTCAATCCACACTTTTTCATCTCCGAACTAAGCTTTCTCTAAATTGCCATCGTTGCTCACTAAACTTTCTATCCTTTTAAAGGTTATCTTATTTGCATTTTTGCTTGTTTTACTTTGGATTTAAGTTGGAAAAGTTTTGCCATTAATCGTGGCCGTCAAAGAACGCAGGAGTTATGTTAGAAGAAGAACGCGAGAGATGTCACAACTTTGAGGGTATTTTGAATCGAACTTTAACTCTAAGCGGAGAAAAAATTATGAATTTTCAAGGGTTTCCTTCTAGAGCATGAAGAATATGTCGAAGATCACTTGCTGTATATGAATCTTCTACTTTTTCAACGAGAAAAATATATATATATATATATAAGGAAGTATCTCTAGAGCATGAAGATAATGTATAAGATCATTTGCTGTATATAATTTTTTTTTGCTTATTTTTTGATATAATATATATATATATATATATGCTGCAGACAAGGTGACAAATGAATGGAAACAATTTGTCAGCTTCAGGTACGATTTTCAGAAATAAAACTGTTGTCGTTGACATCTTTACAACAATATGATTAGAAAATGTTCCATCCATGTTACTCGCTTAGTAGCATTTTTACCGTTTGGTGATACGCACTTTATAACGGGAAGGGGAAAAACATGACACACCAAGAAGGAGCTGTCCAACTACCATAAAAATTGGTTGATGTATAAAGAACTTACATAAAAATAATTAAAATTTCCAAACAATTGAATGATTACTTCAGAGTTTGGTCCTTACAAAGGGAGGAAGTCAATAAAGCGGCTCACATGGCGTGGCAAAGATTAATTAAGTTCCTGTATGGTGTTCTACAGAATTTCATGCTAATTTGTCTCCAACTGTTGCGTTAAATCTTTAACATTCCGGGATGGTTGTAATCGGCTTCCTATAATGTTTTAAATGTGCTTTATGGGACAGAGATCAGGCGACTCCGATGGCCAAGGATGAGTAGAGCAATCTAGAAGACAATTCAGATCAAGGGCCGTGTACGGCAAGGCAATATCGTGTTGAAAAGTATATCCTGGGTGTTGCAAGAGGAACGATAACACAGGATGTCGTCAATGTGCTGTCAGTGAGCCAGGAATGACTACCAAAGGGGTAAGGCTATCAAAGGAGATTTCACCCCAGACCATAACGCCTTGTTGTAGGCTTGTGTGACTTGGGATAGTCAGGGCAAGAACCCCATGTTGGACGTCTCGAGACACGTCTGTGGTTGACGTCAGGACACAGTTGGAAACGGGATTCGTTACTAAAGATTATGCGTCCCTGGTTAGTACAGTCACACGGTGATCGAGCTCAGAACCACTGAAACAGACGTACTGACTACTGAAGATGTGCAGACGTGAGAAGTAAGTGGCGTAACGGTCTGCACAAACATAATTCAGTTCTCTCAGTCGTCTATGAAGGTTCATGTTGGGCCAATGTGTGCGAGCAACACCGTAGCTAGTTGATAACGAAAATTCTGTGCTGTGACAGCTGATCTGACAATCACTTTGTCTTCTTACTCTAATGTGGCTCTTGGTCGAGCGCTGCCGTTCTGACTGTGATATCTGCCGTTGTTGGCCCAGTCTTACCAGCATCGTCTAATCACTGCATAGCTTCAACTGACATGTTGAGCGATTCTTTAAATCATCCACACACAAAAAAAATTATTAAGATTGATTGATCTCTTCAAACTATGACATCTTCTCGTAGTGTGCACGAATCCTTTTGCGAGGCATTTTTACAATATTTATTATAACTAAATAATAAATACGGAATATGTACTTGCTTACAGAACTAAAATAAAAAAACAACTCTAGCACTTTTAAAACCACGTTTAAAGGAAAACGCAAGATACAAAGACATAATAATAATAGTCACAAATATAATAATATCGAATGTGATGTTTTTACTATCAAACTATTCAAAATACACGAAAAAAATACAACATTTTGCCTTAAGTTAGTTTTCGTTTTTATAGTCAGTAGAAGACTTATAGTATGTATACTGTCAGCTAATCTGGAATATTTCCGTTTATAATTACTATCTGTTAAAATCTTCAGGTGGTCACCTCAAAATGTCTTAGAAGTCCACCGATCGATCACGATCAACATAATGCCCATCCCAGAGTGTATTTAAAAATGACAGAATTTTTTTCCATTCCACTTATATAAGGGTTTCGAATTTTAGATAAATTTTTGAAGGGCAAATGCACCATCGGCTTACACACGAATCGACTTGTATTCAAAATACATAGAATTTACTTGAGGTTACAAGAAGTTGATATTTCAATGTGTACTGATGCATAAAAAATATATTATTATTAAGGTAAATAACGTTGTCTGTTGTTAAATAATTATAATCTTTGTAAATTTTATTGTTTCTTTGTTTTGTGTCGGAAAAGCATATGTTGTGTAATAGTCAGAATTATCACCCTTTAGATTTGAACTCCTTCTCCTTTTCTTCAATATTAATTCGTGGAAAATAAAAAAGAAATGTAAAAGAATATTTTAGTCAATCATTAAATCTTTGAACGAACATTTTAAAAAGCATTAATTCATCATTTCTCGTTTTAATGTTTCAAATGTCCCTTTTAAACTAAACATTTCGAAGCTCTCCTAACTAAAATACTAACTGAGACTAAGGAGGTATTCGATGGAATGAATGAAATGATATTTTCTGTTGAAGCAAAGGAAAGTTAATTGAGTTTAAAACTTACTTTTAAGAAAGGGAAAGAAAAATCTGAGAATCTTACTCAGGTAGGAAATAGCACAAAAGCGCAGATGGGCAGAATTCATTTTAATCTAGCAACGGATAAAAGAAATCCAAAAGATTTAAACCGTTATCTAGCAAATAGAAAAAATATAGTTAAAGGAACATTTCTTCTTCTAACATTTATTGAAAGGTTTGGAACAGTTCTTTTCACTTAGAAAATGGTATTAAATTAGCTCGTTCTATGTGTAAGTTCGGTAACTTTTAAATGTGAATTTAATTAGTTTTTTTTATTTGATCTTTATGTAGAGAAATAAATCGGAACCATAAGTGAAGAAATTCTCTGCATCCATTGTATAAAACAAAGTCCCTCATTTTACTTAAAGTACAAATACTCTAAAATCATGATTTCTTAAAAAAATATTGACAATATTTTTTATGATTTTATTTTATAGGCCATCTTATTAGCTTTATAAAAATACCAAGTTTTTATTTTTTCCATTTACTAGAACAAAAACTACAAGTGTTTTAGTAAAAGCAGATGCCATAACTTTGCATAAGATGTCAAACTTTAAAAGGCGTTTTACTCGAAATGTGTTTTTTCTCTCGAAAAGCTCAAACGGAGAAGGCAGTTGCTGAAAAAGTTTTTAAAATAATTTGCTAAATTTTTTTGTGTATGTTCTGAATAACAGTAAGCGTGTTATAATTTTCAGATTTATCTATCACTGTTTTATTAAAAAATTTACAGTTCTTTATGTGAATATAATCTTTTTTTTTAAGTAATTTTTATATAATAACTACAATAAAGTGCTCTAGTTTTTGTAAAACTTAAGATATCTCTTATCCTGAAGGCCATTTTAAAAAAGAATAGTAATTTAACTCGCATAAAATTTGAAAAATTGAGAATTTGTTCATTTACTATTTGTACAGAGCAGGCCTCGTTTATGGAATTTTTTGTCAATTTTTACACGTTTTTTTCCATTTTAGTAGTAATAATTTATTTTTCTCTTCTTAATTGGCCTTTCTTTCATAAAATGTGTTAAATAAATCTAAAAACCACAAAAGATCTCCATATCTCCATTTTTTGTAAAAAAAAGTTGACACAAGTAGTCGGATACCTTAAAAAATTCACGCTGAAAACTATTTTGATCGACAAACATTTTTTTTAGATATATTTATGAAGTTTTCCACTATTATTATTAAAGTATTTCAATGTTATTTATGGCAGAAAACAACTTTCTAAGCATTAAAAGCCATAAAACTTAAAAATAGACATCAATGAAATTTTAGTAAATAATAAGAGTTTCTGATTTCAGGTATAGGTTTTTAATGGGGTCACTATTTCGGTAATGTTAAAAAACTAAGTTTAAGAAACTTTTTTTTTAAAAAAATTATAGGTCGTATACTGTCACCAATTTTTTATGCTCTTTTACTGTATCCTTATTAGTGTTTTAATAAAAACATTTTTTTTAAATTATTGAGGGAGGTTTTTTATTTTATTTTTTATTTTTTTTATAAATTCTTTTGTGAAGTAACATGAAAAATGCTTCCCAGCGATGAAAATTCATTTACATTTTAAACCGGGAAATTAATTTGAATAATTTGTTTGACACACAAAATTTTTCTTTAAAATATTTACTTACATACTATTAATAAGTGTGTGTGTGGGCAAGGTTTCAAGAGGATTTTTCATAAATGTTCCTTTTCTATTGGAATTTACAGTTTTAAGACATTGCAATTTAAAGTAAACAATTATACCTTTTAGTATCAGTAACACAGTTGGAATTAATAAATATCTCTAATTTATTCTGAGTAAAAGTTTAAATTGTATTAGAATCGCAGAACGAATTAAAGTTTATTTTTGAATAAAAATTTAAAAACTAGATTTAAATTTGTGAATTGATTTCATAACTTTAATATACTAACTTTGATAGCCCTATTCTTTAAAATATATTTAAGCAACATGCTTTATGTTTATCTGATATTTATTTCACCATACAAATTACAATATTAACTTAACTCAGGGGTAACAATTTTGAGTTCTTGGTCTACTGTGAAATCTCAATACTGACCTTGAGCCCGAAGTGAGGCAGATGTTACAGCGGGTGGTCGCTGACGGAAACCCCAGTGTTGTCCCCAAAAAAGCTTGGTCCTCATTTATCGATCTACTGAGGGATGAGCGGCTGAGTCGACCTTGCCCAGCCCGGCGTTTGAACCTAGGACCTGTGGTGTGGAAGCGCGATACACTTCCAGTCAGCAACTGGGTTTCAATTATTATATTAGTTATGTATTATTAATTATTTTACATTACAAATTATATATTAAAACATTGTAATTTTTAAAATTCAGTAATTATAGAACAAATTTTAGTTTTTTTGTGGTCTAAATTATGAAGTTTAGAAAACAGCTAAAAACATTATAAAGAAGAATCTTCATCGAAATTTCACTGATATTACACAAAGAAAAAAAATCTTCTGAAAAGCAGAGAATAATACAATAACTGTTCAAGTGTACAGTTTCCGATGCATTTTTCCTTTTAATGACATTTATCCACAGTTAAGGGAAACTTTAGCAGTAGGTTATATAATTCAACAAAATAAAGAAATTGTTCTTTCTTGAAATCCCTTTTCTACTTTAAAACGAAGAACTATTATTTTCTTGTTTTAAAGATCTTTATACATGATATAGAATCAAAATCCAATTTTCAGAACTGTACTTAAAAAGAAAAAGAAAACAAAGACAAGCAACAAGGTACATAGCATAATTCGATTACTACCATTCCATTTGAAGGCAAGTATATCTTGCGTCTATCTGGAAAACAACATTCACTATCAGACTTTTAGGCAACTTTTCGTACTCCTCAGTACTGAAAATACATTCACGTCAATGTAGTGCCTCGGAGCGTTTGGAGAAGATACAGTTGATGTTCAGTATATATTAGAAGACGCCTTATGTCCTGAAATGTCGTTTATCATAGTCTTCGCTTTCGAACCTTCGTTGTTTGCTCTGTTCCAGGCCAGTTATTTGTTGTAAAGGCTACCTGTAATGAAAAGAGATATTGAGTCACCTTCAGCTTCAGTCAATATTTAGCTCCTTGCTTTTATATTCAGTATGTTTTAAAAAGAATAGGTTCTAAAATGATCTGTCTATACTGGGACACATTAAAGCTTAAGTTGAGATGCCGTATAGTTTAAAAGTTAAGTTTAATAAATGTAATATGGAAATTTTTTTTTAAGAAATGACTTGCTTGATTTTAAATTTTTTCATTGTGCGATTAATTAATGAAGTGTTCATATATTAAGGTATCCGACTGCGTTCGGAACCGTGATTTTGCAAAAGCGTATAAATGGATAATATTTATGATATTTAGTGTTACTTAAATTAGAAAATGTATATAAAATTGTTTTAAGAATAGTATTACAATAAAAAATTATTTAAGTACAATATTTTGACAAAAAATGAACATAGACTGACCCATTTTCAAAATATTCTTCTTTTGTGTGAAAAATGCTTCTATTATAATAATATTTTGTACTGAGTAATAATAATACTATAATAGTACTATTGTAATAATAATTGTAATGAGGCTGAACTGGAATTTTTGAAATGTATAATTTAGAAGTGGGTTTATCCATGTTTTACGACAACAGAGGGGAGAAATTTTAAGAAAAAAACGCCGATAATTATTTCAAATGGTTGTAACTCTGAAAATAATATGAATTTTCCAAAATTCATAGTTGAGCCTCTGTGCAGAGGTCTGAGATATATACAGGCAAAATATTATTATAATAGAAGCATTTTTCACAAAAGGAGAACATTTTGAACAAGGTTTTTATAAGTTAATTTTTGGCCAAAATATTGTATTTAAATACATTTTTTTATCATAATGTTCTTAAAACAATTTTATACATGTATTCTAATCTAAGTGAAAGTAAATATCATGAAAATTATCCGTTTATGCGCTTTTTTAAAATCACAACACTTGAAAAAAAAAGGTTTAATAAGCCTCATATCTTTTAATTTTATGGCTAAATTATATCGTGATATATAGAAAACGTAATGATATGAAATGAAATGTATCAAGAAGAAAATGATTAATTATGAGTACCATTACCTATTGTATACACATAAAATGTAAAGTAAATTTGATAAACTTACACCTGTATAACTGCAACTCTTTCTTTTCAAACTTTCATAAATTGTAGAATGAATGTCAAGGAATAGTTTTTTAACAAAGAAAAAAAATTAAATCGGAAGAAAAACCTTTGACCATTATGTAGGATTCCACTACATAATGTCTTTCTTAAGGCTTTTAATACTTCAGAGGAAAAATCACATCTTAAATGAATTTCATTAAGATTGCAAGAGAGGAAATATATAAGCACTATATTCAAAATTTCCCAAATATGTCAATGTTTTGATTGAGTACTTCTGGATGTGTGGCTGAATTAATGTACTGTTATTCACAAATAATAGGAATTTCTAATTTACATCACAGATGTCTTATTTTATGAATAATGAGAATTATGTAGATAACACATAACTTCGTAAAATTATTAATTCATCAAGAATGTGAGTTAATAAAAAATGCAATATTTTAAACATAGGCAAGCAACATTTGTCATCATGAGCTATTTCTACAACTTTTATTCAAGCGATTAATCAAACACCATTCCATACAATGACTTATCTGTTTTCTGTAGACGTGACATATGTGATGATGAAGTACATTTCGGTTTCCATAGAAATTAAAAGTAAAGATAATATTTCGCGCCCAACTGGCACCTTGATTCTTGAATATTATCAGCATCATTAACTTCCCCCTATAAAACAGATATTACAATAATCTAGCCTGTAATTCATTCAGTCGAGATTCTCAGACTGCAGACAATCATTCAGTAACTTGAATAAATATATCACTTAATAAACTTTCCTACTATCTATATACAAGGGGGGAGTCGGAAAATAAGTTTCCCCTGTCGACTGTGGTCAGAGGTGTGTATGAAATGTCAAAACATAGAATGAGACATTGAAGATAAGACATAACTTTATTTTTCCACGTAAGTACCAAGTACATTGAGATATTTGTTATACCGCTATAAGCTTCAAAAACCCTGCAGGAAAACTCAGGGCTTTGCATACGGAAGAAGCGTTTACTTTTGCATGCACTTTTTGAATGTTGGAACCATCAATGCTACGCGGTACTGTGGCATTCTGCCCAAATTGAAAGAGGTGATTCGGAAAATGCGGCCTGGGCTTCTCAAATCTGGCTTTCTGCTGTTGGATGACAATGCGAAACTACACTTGGCGACGGTAACGCAAAACCATATTACAACTCTTGGTTGGAAGCGCCTATATCACAGTTCTGATCTCGCACCAATTGATTTTCATCTGTTTCTCCGTCTTTGAAGAAGAATCTCGCCTGAAGGCGCTTTGGAAGCAACTCTGAAGTCAAACAAACCATTAAACGCTCATTCCCCTTCTGAGTTTTTCCTGGAGGGATTTTTGAAGCTTATATAGCGGTATGACAAACATTTCACTGTACTTGTTACATATATGGAAAAATAAATAAATATATATATATATCTTATCTTTAATGTCTCATTCTATGTTTTGACTTTCCTACACAACTCTGACCACAGTCTACAGGGAAAAATTATTTTCCGACTCACCTTCGTGTATAAAGGAGGAAAATGACTCAAACTCTCTCACTCATTCATCACTAGATCTCTGGAACTAATAAACTTACAGATTTGAAATTTGGCCGACAGGCATGTTCCTTTTGTTAAACACAGATGTGTTAAGTACGGGTTAACGGAAATCAAGTCCCAAAGGTCGTTGAGAGCGCATTATCGACAAACATTCCCGTTTTTGAAATCTTAAGCCCACAGACTTGAAATTCGGTAAAAATGTTTCTTTTATTGACAAGACCGTATCTAAGATCCGATTGTGGGGATTTAGACTTCCAAAAGTGTTGAGGGAGTTTACGGGGTTATAATAGATAAAAAAAACTCTGTTTTTGACTTATTACAGATTAAGTTTTATTCGCATATTTCCTACGTTAAGTAGAAGTCATATAAGAACGTGTTTTATGGAAATTAACTTTCAAAGGGATTAACACAGGTGTTAGAGACAAAAATTTTCTGTTTTGAAGTATTAGATTCAAATACTTGAAGTTTGGTAAGCCTTTTTCCTGGTTGAGTTGAGATTCGCTCAAGATGAGGTTTGGAGGGCTACAGAATTGTAAATGTGCTTTTGATTTGAGAATTCAAGACCTGTTCTTTTTAAGTAAAAAGGCGAAAGCTATGATGTTTTTCAATTCAATAGAAAGCTTAATTTTAGAACTTAAATAACTTAAAGAGAACATATTTATTTCTCTCTCTCTTGCAATGTCATGAACAATCTAGTGAAGGTTCGGGTAACGGTACCAAGTAACAGTCAACTTTGAAGACAAGTCTAGTTTTATATGCTTTAGATTTTTAAATATAAAAAATAGCATAAACTGTTAATATATTTTCTGATTTTGCTAAGAAAACCAGATTATAATCTGGCATTTGTAGATAGATTTCAGATTTCAAGCTTGTTGTTAATTTACAAAAATATGGCTCAAATCTGATTTAAGTAAATTATTCATGGGTTAAAAATTTTTTTCTTAAAATGAGTAAACCTCAAAAAAAAAAAAAACCCTCCATCTGTACCACACCATTGTTAATTCTACGTAAAAGAAACAAATGCTTTCCCATAAATTATTTGCCTATTTTCTCTTCTCATTTTTCTTTTAATATTTCCGACTAAAAAAGAAAAATAAACCTGAATATATATTTAGAACTAGTTTTTGTTGCTTATCTTTCTTAATGCAAAAAAAGTCTTGGAACTCTCAAACATTTAAGGTATCCGACAACTTGCGATAACTTTTTTTTAATAAAAAGGAGAATTTGGGGATTTTTTGGTTTTAGATTTATTTAGTACATTTTAAGAAAAAAAAAGGGTAAAATTAAGAAAAAAAATAAATTATTACTACTAAAATGGGGAAAAATGGGTAAAAATTGACACAAAATTCCATAAACTCGGCCCGCTCTGTACAAATAGTAAATGAACAAATTCTTAATTATTTCAACTTTGATGTATTACTTTGCTATTCCTTTTTGAAATGACCTTCAGGGTAAGGGATGTTTTAATTTTTACTAAAACTAAAGCACTTTATCTTAGCTATTATATGAACTTGCTTAAAAAATACAGTGATTATATTCACATTAAGAACTGCAAATTTTGTAATAAAACAGTGATTGATATATTTGAAGGTTAAATATTCTTTTATTGTTATACAGAACATACACAAAAAATTTCAGCAAATTATTTTCAAAACTTTTTGAGCAAAACCTGTTCCCGTTTGAGCTTTTAGAAAAAAAATACATTTCGAGCTAAGCTCTTTTTAAAGTTTGACATCTTATGTAAAGTTATGGCATCTGCTTTAACTAAAACATTTGTAGTTTTTGTTCTAGTGAGTGGAAAAAAAACCTTGGCATTTTTATAAAGCTAATAAGATGACCTATAAAATAAAATCATAAGAAAATGTATCGATTTTTGAAAAAAATCATGATTTTAGAGTAGTCGGATATCTTAAAGTTAAAATTCCAATTTTTTAAAAATAAAACCTTTTTTTAAAAAGCAAAATTAAAAAAGATTATGTAAAATAATTCGAGCTATTAAAGGTAACTTTTTACTCAAGAAAAGAGTTTCTTCCAGAATAATACTGTCAACAACAAAAAGTAATAATCTCTGAATAACCCAATCGTCATCAACTCACATTGATTTTCATATACTTCCCTCTTTTCCTAAAATCCCGTAAAGATTTTCCAGGAACTTTCATTTCCGGGAGCCATGCTTTCCTCACATGCAACTCCGCTACTGCCGATCATCAATCTCACTTATACAGAGCGATCCTAAACATCGTCTTCTACGGAACACAACAAAAGAAAGTTTCGAAAGAGGGACTCCAATATTTCTAGCTACGTTTCGTGTTCTGCTTTCAACAGCAGTTCTATCGATAAATGTAGTTACCTGTGTCGTTGAATGTTGGGGACCTTAAACGTTCCCTTTCCCAGATGGAATGTTTCTCAAAATGATGATAATGAGATAGTGCATATCCCTTTTGGAGTGTTTCATTTCTGGAAGGAATATTTCTTTGAAAGTAAATATGTCAGTATGTGCATGGCATATATATATATATATATATATAAAAATAAAAGTGTAGAAGTACTAAAACCTACAGTGCTAAAGCAGGAAGAAATTGGAATTCACCAGACAACAAATGTAGATACAAAAAAGTCTTTGGACTAAACTGGAGACCTATTATGATTTCTAAAGCTGTCGCTGAATTATACCAGCGAATATATATATATATATGTAATGTACATAGAAATAATATATTATAATAATACAATGAAATACATACATATAATAATATATAGAAATAATCTATATTATTATTATTAAGGGGAACCCCTCGAGTGGCAGACGTTACGGACTCATGGCTTTAGTGTCTTGAGTTCGAGCCTAGGGCCGCTGAAGACAGGCCGTGTAGAGAGAGCTATTGCTTGTTATATCTGTAGAGACTCAAGTCTTCCCATTCATGTGGTGCGGAAGTTAGAAGAGGGGAGAGCTAGCTCAGATTTCGTCCTCATCCATGGCTCAAATGTACGAGATTCATCACCGATAGCTCTCGAGCAGCTTTAACGTTAACATTACTATTATTTTGGTTTTTTATTTCGTTCTGGTGATTATAATTAAAGTTAAATAATTATCACAAAATTAATATCGGTGTCCTTTGTAGAAGGCATGAATTCAGAAGATATAACTATACTTAAATTGAAATTTCAAATTAGTTTCTGAATTGGATTGTTGCATAATTTCAGACAGTTACACATTATCTCACTTTCTTTTTATTAGAACTATCTACAATGAACATCCTAATTTGCCTATGTGCCTCTTATGAGCTTAGAAATACTAATTCCATTTAACAAATCAGAGTTTACCATGAAATGAGTGAACAAACAGGAGCATTGCGAAATAAGTAATCTTAATTACTAAATTGTCATTGGACATTATTTTATAGCTCAATTATTATAATTTCCTTCTTGTTCGAATGTTTTTTATTTTTAAAATAGTATTTTTGTATTTATTAAGTGTGCGTTTTTTATGATCATTTATGGATAAAAAATAAATATGATTTTTTAAATTCGTTATTTTTTTCCTTTTAGTATATTTATATTTTTTGGAATTTTTTTGGAAAGCTTTGTTTTTATAATTCGATATTTTTAATCTGTACCTATTTAAGAATAATAAAGAAGTAAAGTTTTAAATCTATTTTGTATCTGCGTTGGGGAAGTCAAGAGATTTAAAAACGAATTCCCCTCTCCCCCAGAACAGAATTTTTTTTTGTTCATATAAATTTCCCTTATGTATTTTTTTGGAGATGATTTTAAATTTTGAAAAACGACATATAACAGTGTCTTTAAAATTTCAAATTTTTTACATAATAGACCTTTAAGTGCATAAAGAAATGTTAAACATATGTGGCGTACTATGTCCTGTTTAATCGTCTTTAATAATTTGTGTTTTTTAGTATTGAATTTTTTAAATTGTAAAACTCCATATATTAAAGAGATATGCGAGGGTCACTGAAAATATTGAGATACTTCTAGGTTTTTAAAGTTATACTTGAAAAATTTTAGGAGTGTACAAAGTAATCTCCCAGCATCAAACCTTTAGTAGCAAATTTCCAAAATTGATGCTCAAACCATTCATTTCTTGGAAAAAATGAAAAGTGCAATTATAGCCACAGAAATCTCTTCTTCTGAATGAAAACGACGTCCACGTAAGTTCTTTTTAGATTAAAACATAACTCAAAGTCACACAGAACTAGATCCAGAGAATAAGGCGGATATTTTATCACTATAATTTGTTTTTGTTTAAAGGATCCTAATACGCGCGCGATGCGCAGTTTGGAACGTGATTTTAAAGCGATAATGATAATTTATTTTAGTGTCATTAGATAAAATTTTAACCCCAATTGTTTTAGGGAATTTTGGACAAAAGAATACAATATTTTGGAAAAATTAACTTGAATATGTTTTTTCGAAGTTCCCTTTTGTGAAAATGTTTCTATTATAATAATATTTTTGCTGATATAGCTCGGACCTTCTACAGAGGCTCAACTAGAATTTTTGAAATATATAACTTAGAAGTGGGTTTATATTTATTTTACGACAATAGAGGGAAGCAATTTTAAGAAAAAAACGCCGATATTTATTTCAGTTGGTTGTTACTCTGAAAATAATGTGATTTTTTCAAAACTCATAGTTGAGCCTCTGTAAAGAGGTCTGAGCAATATACAGGCAAAATATTATTATAATAGAAGCCTTTTTCACAAAAGGAGAACATTTTGAAGAAATATTGTTCTAAGTAAAATTTTTGCCAAAATATTGTATTTAAATAATTTTTTTTGTCAAAATGTCCTTATAAAACAATCGTATACATGTATTCTCATCTAAGTGACACTAAATACCATGAAAATTATCCATTTATGCGCTTTTTTAAAATCACGGTTCCGAACGTAGTCAGATACCTTAAGAAATTTAACGGTTAATCCGGCTGTATGGAAAAATACATCATGATATCGAAGCATTAGTCCCCTAACATTCACTTCTTGGAGAATTTTATAAAGACATTTAGGGGTATACCAGTTTACTGTTACTGTCTTCTGTCCTTCCAACTTGATGGCTTTGATCAATTTCGTACTTCTGAAGAAAACGGCTTACGTTACTTTTTCATTGCTCGTTGTCTTTTCACCATTGTCGGCTTGGAATCGTCTTCAAAGACTCATACTTTGTTTTCTTGACGTAGTGGAGCGTCACCTCATTTAGCACAATTTAAAGATTTCTTTACTGATTTTGACACTCTCCTCTTTTTGGTGATTGGTTTGATTATTGGGAACCCAACGGGGCAAACTATTTTTGATATGTAATTCTTCATGAATAGTTTTGTGTATGGCTGCGGAACCAATGTTAAGTACCCTCAGTGTGATTTGGTAGGTACAGCGATTCTCATCCATTAATATTTTTCGTGTGGTAGACACATTACTCCAACCGATTACTGTCGACCACGGTCTTCCTGTATGTTCTTCATCTTGAAGAAAATTGCGACATCTGCAAAATTCTTTTAACCATCTGGATACTGTAGCACGACATGGAGATCCATCAACAAATGCTAATTGCAGCCATTGAACGCACTCTTGTTGATTTAATCCAACTTTAAAATCGTAGAAAATCATAGCACGATAATGTTCTCGCATCAGCTGCATTTTCTCTTCTGTTTAAAATTTATTCTACGCTAAACAACTAGAAGTAAGTCAGTAAAAAGTCACCTCTGTGTTAAAATACTTTATATTTTCAAATTAAACCGTTAATTTTCTTTTGTAAAATTCTCGTTGGCGCGTATCTCAAAAATTTCATTTTCCCCTCGTATTTGAGAAAGTTAGGAAAAGAATAAATGTAATAATGTAGTATACTATCTTATGCGAAATTCATGAATGATCATAAATAAAATAAAGATATTTTTCTAAAATTTTATGTAACTTGATTTAGATAAACGCAATTTTAATAAATGAAATACATGGATATCACACCAATTTCCCTAAATAAAGAGAATGCCTCAAAAATATAACTAAAAAAACACTCGTTTTTTCCCCTCCTGATATCGTACAATATATAATAATGCTTTATGAAGTAACTGTTTGAAGTTACATAACCTATATAGAATTAATATAACACACACACAAAAACAGGCGAGACCTTATGGAAATTACTAAAGGAATTATTACTAAAGGAAAATTTATCAATTACAATTTTATTTGTATATGATATCTGAATATGATTAATTATAAATCGTATATATTAATTGCATTAAAAAGAGGATTTAATGCTGTAGTTATTATACACGAATAGTTCTGAATAAATAAGACAATGCTAATCTGCATTTTTAATTTAATTGTGAAAAAAAAGTGTCCTTAGAGAGATAATTATGCAGGATGCTCTCAATAATTTCTTATTCCTGTCTTGATAGTCATAATAAATTTTTATGATATAAATCCTTGAGATTTATTTTATCCAATTAATTTCACTCACGTATTCTCATATCTAAAAATTACCTTTTTTCTTTTAAGGTATATAATTTATTTAATTTATCTTTCTGGAGAACTTCAAGTTATTTATGCTAATAGGGATAAAAACGGTGATTATGTTTTATGTTACATTAGCATTTATTTATTGTAGCGTTATATATTTTAGTAAAACTTAAAAAAAATGTTGACGGCAACAAATTTTTAAAAAGTAAAAAGAATTTATTAAATATGTTTTAAAAGATTTTGCAAGCTATTGTAATTTAATATTCTTGAGTTTAAACAGATTTTAAACTTTTAGCGGTTGCATTTAAAGTCTTCCATTCTGAGATGCTTAAAATGCACCGCACATTTTTTTTGCCGGGGGGATTTCGCGGTTGAGCGTTTTTTTAAGAATGCGGCCCCTGTTTTGGGAATCTTGCTTGAAGGCAGAAAACATCCGGGAAGGGCAATTTTACGTGCAGACCGCTTGGAGGGTTAAAGACAATAAACCTTAGATATTCCTCGTCATTTTGGGCCAGTGGTTTTTGGTTAGAAGGGGAAAAATTTCCGTATTGTTTGTCTTTTAGAAAATTTTAAAGGGAATTTTTTTCAGAGTAATGATAAATGGGGTTTTGGGAAAATATAATTAGAGGGAAACAATTTCAACCTAATAATAGAGTGAGTGAGAGAAGATTAACGCCGCACTGTGCAGCTACAAGAGGGTATTTGGCGACGGACCTCGTAATTTTGAACCATGGTTAATTGAAGAGGAAGACACCTGAGCTGGCACCCCCTCTCCTAACTACCACACCACACTAACGGGAGGACATTTGAGCTCTCTTACACGGTGGGTCTTTAGTGGTACTGGGCTCGAACTCGTGAAAGCCACCATTTGGCTACCACGGCCTACCTAATAATACAGCAAAGAACAAACGAGATGCTTAATATTCTGTAACAAAAAAATTATATATCTTTAAAAAATTACCATGTATTAATGGAATATATTCTTTAAGTTATCTTTCATTTGTGATACAATGTGTCCTCATTGAAGGAACTACTACTTTAAATAATTATTGAACATAAAATGAAGCAATGTTCGTGTACTTTCAAAACATTTTTCATGAATATCACAGGTAAAATGGTTAAAATTTAAATGAGAACAAAATTTGGGCAATTAGAATAATAGAAAAATGCAGGAGTTACACAGATAATATTATATATATATATATATATATATATATATATATATATTTTAAATGTTTTTCTAGCCAGAACCATTTTAAAGGGTTTTAAAAAAAGGATTTTTTATTTGATGAAATCTGTAAAAGTTCTGACACTGAGAGAAAAAAGAACGCTAAAGTGAAATTTAAGTGTTTTACCACTTAAACCAGATGTGAGAAGTACATCCGATTTTATGAGTGTACTTGAAAGTTAATGCTGACATATAGGGCTATTAAATATAATGATCTCGGATCAGAAATGTTTAGTGGTTAGGTCATATGTTTTGGATAAATAATTGGGTGATTAATTTAATACTTGAAGATGTAATGAAAAATAAAAGTTAAGTGCTATATAGGAATTTAATTTTAAATCTAATTTAATTATCCTTACATATATATGTGTGTATCTAAAAGATCTTCGTTTAATTTTAATTAGATATTATAAATTTAAATTTGAAAAATAAATACAAATTTGATATTATTTTTCTAGAGTTGAAATGAATCTAAAAACCGGAAGTTATGAACTAAAAATAACTTAATTCAAATGTTTTTATTTATTTATTTACTCGAGAGGATCAAGCTCACCCGTTGGAATTATAGCAACCAAACAGTCCTGGGAGACAGAAAGAGAATAAGTGTGCATAAACAAGAAATATTTGGTATTAAAAACCCTTTGGAAAAATAACAGAACCGAGGAGCATCGGTCTCTCAAAAATAGATTGTGAGACATAGAAATAGAAAACTAACTTAATATGAATCATATTGTTGCGAAAAATAGAACATAACGAGGAAGGAATTTCTTTCATGTGTACTTTTTATAAGATAGAATGTAGCAGCATGGGGGCAGTGAATAACATAGTGATCAGACACATAAACAATTAGGAAAGAAAAACAACTTGAGCCTATGAAAGTAAACAGGAAAAGGGCAATCGCTAGTAATAAAATAAAAATAAGCTGCCTAGGAATTAGAGGAGGATTAATGTTAGGAATTCTAATAAACATTTTGAACCTTTGCACCGTTTGACAATCATTCCAATCGGAAGTTCAAGAGACTTAGTTAAAATGTTGGAAAAAACAGCAACTTTATCTTCGACAGGTTTTCTGCACACATGTCTATGATATTATTATAGGAGTTATCATAGAGAGACTTCAATCTAGCATAAATTAAAAAAAAATAATTATAGTGTGAAAGATTGCGTTTAAAGTATCCGACTACGTTCAGAACCATGATTTTAAAAAAGCTCATATTTGTATAAAATTGTTTTAAGGACATTTTGACAAAAAAATTATTTAAATGCAATTTTTCTGCAAAAAAGTAACTTAGAACAAACTTTTGTGAAAAATGCTTCTATTATAATAATATTTTGCCCTTTTATAGCTGCTGACCCCTGTACAGAGGTCAACATGATTTTTTAAAATTCAAATTATTTTCAGAGTTACAACCATTTGAAATAATTATCGATGTATTTTTCTTAAAATTTCTCCCATATGTTGTCGTAAAACATGGATAAACCCACTTCTAAGTTATATAGTTCAAAAATTCTAGTTGAGACTCTGTACAGAGGTCTGAGCTATAGACAGGCAAAATATTATTATAATAGAAGCATTTTTCACAAAAGGAGGATATTTTGAAAATGGGTCATTTTATGTTCATTTTTTGTCAAAATATTGTACTTAAATAATTTTTTATTGTAATACTATTCTTAATACAATTTTATATGCATTTTCTAATCTAAGTGACACTGAATATGATAAATATTATCCATTTACATGCTTTTGCAAAATCACGATTCCGAACGTAGTCGTATACCTTAATACAGTGTTTCTCACGGGGCGCGCCCCCAAAGGGCGATAACCCTTAAAGGGGGGCCCCGGGATTCGAAAATAAAAGGTTAAAAAAAAATTTACGGGAATAAAAAAATTTTTTATGATATAATAAAATATACAAATTTACATTGATATGATTTATATATATCATCTGGTAAAAAAAGGTCAAAAAATAAAAGATTCTACTTTGAACGCTCATTAGCATCTTTGATCCTATAAATAAATAAAAAATGTTTTGTTTGTTTTTGCTGTAACCCTTTGATGAAAATTTTTATTATGTTTTTTTTAACTTAAAATTTTTTTGCGGGTTTTTCGAACTTACTGGTATGGTTCCCTGACCCCTTTTTTAGGAAGGGAAATTATAAAATTCTGTTGCGTTTTTTTCACAAGGGAAAGAGTTTTTGATACATTGTTAAGCAAAAGAACACAAAAAACCAAAAATTTTTTTTTATGAGTGTATGAAACATATAATAAAAATCGTTAATTCTGTGGAAAAAATGTTTATTTGTTACCAATGACCTTGACAGAGAATCCTCTTATGACAATCTTAATGGAGCCAAAATAATTGATAACAAATTCCCCCTTTTGGGAGTGGCAAACGTTTTTGAATCTTAAGGTACTTGTTTAAAGAGTTCCTGGCAGACCCCTATTTTTTAAAAATATTTTCTTGAACATGCTGCATTTTCCCCCATGAATAACTTAGTGGGTTTTTAAATTTTGATGTTTTACGACTGATTATGGTTTTTAAAAAATGAGCAGAATCTAAAAAAGGAGAATTGGGGGATCTGTGACTCTGAAAAAAAAATTGAAGCTGATCAAACAAGGGAAACACTTGCTGAAATAATGCATATTAATCATGTTAGGAAAGTAAATTTTAGAAAAACAAAAAAGAAGCGAAAGGAAAATTTTCAATAGCTACATTAAGAACTTTATCAAGAAAAAAATGAAGCCATAACTGTACCCGCAAAATGCACTTACCTGTCAAAAAGCAAAGCAAGAAAAGTTCAACAGGATATTTTCGATCATCAAAGGGTATTAAAAAATTTCAAAAAAGTGAACAAAAAGTGACAGTTTTGTTGCGCTTTCCCGTAAGTTAGCAAAAGGTTTTTTGATTTGTGTCCTTTTTTAACACGCACATTTGGAACAATTTAGTTCAGTTTTATTGATATTTTCTAAAAATGAAAGACAAATAGAAAAATCCTTTTAAATAGGTAATATATTTTTCTTAGTTAAATTTTTCATGAAATTGGATTTTATCTTGTATATTGAAAAAAATTTTAAAAAAGAATTGGGATCACTCCCCGCGACCAAACGTTGTATCGATGCACACCCTGATCCCGGCTTTTCGTTTTAAATATTAAAAAAAACACAATTTTTAAATTCATTAAAATTTTTTATATTTTTTTTTTACTTAACATTTATTCTAAATGCTTTTGGAGGCTTAAAATTACAGTTCTTTCCCAAAAACCAATGATATATGAGTATTCAATATGAGTATTCATTTCAAAAACCATTTTACTTTTTTGTATACATTGTTATGAAATTTGGTTTTACTCCCCTTAAATTGTTTTAATTATATTCAAGAATAATATTTTTTTATCTTTTTAAAAAAAAATAAACTCTTTTAAAGAGGGGGGTACCCCCAGCCAGTATAAAGAAAAGTTTTAAAATTATCAGTGATTCCATGGGCTTTATCCCCTTGGGGGAGAAAAAGTTTTTCAAAGGAAGGCTAAAAAATTAGAAATTGACACTCGGGAGTTTTTTTTTTAATTTAGCTAAAGATCTATATTTTTTTCAAAGTAGCCTTTTCGCAAAAAAATTTTAAATTCACAAAGGTATGTTTTTAAAAAATGGAAATTAGTATACAAAATGTTTTTGTTTTCGGGGTGCAAAAAAATTCAGCACCCAAACCCCCTATCCAAAATTTCAGAGGATTTATTACAAAATTCCCCCTTAATTTCGCACGGGATGTGAAATCTATGAAGATCTCTTTTTTTGGCTGTTGAGGCCCCTTTTGAAGTATTTTGAAATGGATCCCCAACCCCCTTTGTAACTTGCTATCAATTTGCCCTCGGGCCCCCGTAATTTTTTTGATGGGTTTATTATCGTCGAATGCCCCG
Organism: Trichonephila inaurata madagascariensis; assembly: GCA_019973955.1. Lineage (NCBI taxonomy): Eukaryota > Metazoa > Arthropoda > Arachnida > Araneae > Nephilidae > Trichonephila > Trichonephila inaurata. The sequence goes on along the minus strand of BMAV01023384.1, from coordinate 10,763 downwards.
CTGTGATTTAAAAAATTAAAAAGGATTTTGTTTTTAAACCACCTCCGTAAATACTTTTACCGTGAATTACAATTAAAGGGGAATTATGAAAAAGTACCCAAGAGAGATTCGGGATAATCGATTTTGGCTTTAAAACTGACTAGGGTTGTACGAAGCAAAAATTTTTTACATGTTTTTGCAGACGTCTGTTATTGCCTAGACCCATAAACGTTCGCGAGGATGCCAGATGTAATGGATATGATAAAGAAAACAAAAGATTAGGGTATTTTTGGGTGACATTTGAAAAATTTTGAAATGGATCTTAAAAGGGAAAAAAATCTTTAATTAAATATTATTTCTCAATCTTTTCCAATTTTAAAAAATTTGAGACAGAAAAATAAAATAATTAACCTATTACTTAAAAAAATATAATTTACTTTAAAATATATATTACTTTTTAAAATAACCCTATATAAAAATTTTTAAAACTTATCTTATTAATACCCCGAATTAAGAACAAGTTTAATAAGTATTAGCGACTTCCCTTTTTGGGGTTGTCCTAAAAGAGCAAAAATTTTTTCAAAATTTTTTAGAAATTGGGCCCTCTGAGTTCTTTTTCTATATTGTTAATTTTAATTTTTTCTAAGAAAACTAATGATTTTGCAATATGTTCCAAATTTAAAAAAAAAGAGAAAAAGGGAAAAAAAAACATAATAATTATCCTATTACTTAATTTTTTTTTTTATTAAAAGGGAACAATAAAAATTTTTTTACTTATGTTATTAATTTGTACGGTTTATAATTAAGACTGATTGTAGCCTTTTTGCGTCAAAGGGCATTGTTATTGCATTCAGTAATTTATTAATGTATAAGGGGGGGCGAAAAAAAAATTTGGATTAAAAAGGGGGGCCAGTATTGAAAGTTTGAGAAACACTGCGTTAATATGCAATTAAGCTATTTAGAATTTTGTTGGTAAAGCTATTGAGTAAAAAATAGAGAAGTTGTTAGTGTATATAAGGATTGTGACACTAATGAACTTCCCAACAAATAGACACTGTTAGTGGAAAACTACTTAAAAAACAAAATTTTAATTATTAATCTTGAAAGGTAGGTTTTAAAAAAAGAGTCATGGTGAAAAATACATACTAGGAAACCAGTCTTGGAACTCATTTTGGATTTATTAGTGTAAATTTCTTTTCCCGGGAGAGTTTTGAACTATTATAAAGATAACTGGGTTTAAAGGAGAGAGTATGAAGCGGAATGATAGAATCTAATTTAGAGATCTGGATAACCTTGTCTGTATTCTGAAAAAAAACTAGAGGAAATAATATTATGAATTGAAGGAATTTTTGAAATAAAAAGGGGAACCGGGGGGATTTTTGTGCTTTAGTGTTTTTTTAAGGATAAATCGTTTAAGGGTTTTTATACGTTTTAATTTTGTAGGTGGAACCAAACCCCCCACACCTTTGCTCTACAAGTAATATTTGGTTTTTCAAAGACACCGAAACAATATGGTGGATAAAAATTTTTGGACCCAGGAAGAGAGGGGGGGGAATTTTTTAATCTAGAATTTAAAGCGAGGACAAAGAAAAAATTTTATATGTAAACCACCATCTATGAAATTTGAAATTAAGCGATGGACCTTTTTAAAAGGGCTTTTTTAAGGAACCGGGGTGAATCAGGGGACATTTGGAAACAGTCAAAACAGTCTTGGAAATGAATGGCAATATTTTGTTTCAGATCAGATTATTTAGTGTTAGTAAAATTTAAATCGAGATCGGCGTTATTTCTGAGCCGTTTTCCTTTTTTGTTTTTAAAAGAAAATTTTTAATTTTTTTTTTAAAAGTTTTGTTTTTTTTTACGAAAACCCTTGATTAATTTCTATACCTATTCATATTATTTGAAAAAAATTTTAAAAAAAACGGGCTTTTTTTTGAAAAAAAAATAAAAAATTTTAAGATGTCACTTAAAAATAAAGGGTTTTATTGAGGTAAATAATAGAAATAAAAAAAAAAGAAACTAAAAAAATTATAAAAAAAAATAAGAATAAAATTTTTTCTACATGAATACCTTTTTGTGTTTTTTCAATTAAAGGGTTTAAAGGATAGAGGATTTTTTATGCAAATATAAAAATTAGGGGATATGAATATAAAAAATGGATTTAACAGTATTTTTTAACGAAAAATTTTCAGAATTTAAAATATAGCCAAAAAATAGATTGTTCTCTCTGGCTTTTTATAAATTAATAGTTGGAACCGTGATTTTGCAAAAGCTTTTTAAATGGGTAATATTTAGGATAAGGCACTTAGATTAAAAATGTATATAAACTTTTTTAAGAATAGTATTTAAAAAAAAATTATTCAAGTACAAACTTTTACAAAATGAACAGATAGAATGACCCCTTTTCAAAAAATTCTTTTTGAAAAAAACTTTATTATAATAAAATTTTTTTTTTTAGCCGACCTCCCTACAGAGGCTCAATAGAATTTTAAATATATAACTTAGAAGGGATTATCCATATTTTACGATTTAAAAGAGGGGTTTTAAGAAAAAAACCTGATAATTATTTTAAATGGTAACTCTGAAAATAATGTGAATTTTTCAAAACTCCTAGTTCAGACTTCTGGAGAAGTCTTTACTTTATATAAGCGAAATATTATTATTTTAGAAGCCCTTTTTATAAAGGGAGAACATTTTGAAAAAAGATTATTCTAAGCTAATTTTTTGCCAAAATATTATATTTAAATAATTTTTTTGTCATAATGTCCTAAAAAAATTTTATACATGGGTTCTAATCTAAGTGACACTAAATATCATGAAAATTATCCATTTTTGTGCTTTTTTAAAATCATGGTTCCGAACGTAGTCGGATACCTTAATGAGTAAATTCCCCACAAATTCCTATTTAAAAAAAACTTTTATGCAAAGTACGGATTTCACTCTTAAAATGATTATTATTCAAATAACTTTTGATCAATCCAACCATTCTATTCAAAATGCGCAACGGAACATTCTACACATTGAGAGTAAGGCCAAAACTGATCAAAATTCCTAGAAACACAAGATTAATCTCTCCCGATCCTCCTTATCTTAATCCTTTGCGTCGGTTGGCACTGCACACACCTAACTCTGCATTAAGTCCTAAGTTAATATCACATTACCCGAGCTCTCACGCGCGACTATTACGAGTGTGAGAAATTGGAAGGGTAACGCATTTATCATTAAACGGCATCTAGGATTGATCTGATAGGGACTGGATCTCTGTCCACGTCGTTTGATGAGAATGGAATCCAGAACTCAGTAATGCGTCCCAATCCCTTGTTAGTGAGTTCATAGTGGTGGTTTAGACGCCGATACAGCTAAGTGCAAGTGAGAATTTAATAACCGTACGGGACGTATGGTAATTTAGGGGGATTCAGAATTAGTGTTCGGTATCTGCTGATAGGATTCGAAAGGTTGGTGTAAGATAGTAGAAGTTATGTAAAGGATTTATAATCTCTTGTGTTTAAAGTAACTGATGAGGAAGAACGTTTCGATATTTTTGTCTCCTAGTTTTCTCTTTCCCTAAATTTATGTAAGTAAATTGTTCATTTAAGGACCCCCATCTTCTTGTGTTTCTGTAAGATATTTTTCTTAGATGTAGTAAAAAGGAGATTCTAAATGTGTCGCTCCCCGGGGGTTGCAGGTGTAGCTTGGGTCATTGAAGAAGCATGCATTGTAATAAAAATATAATTACTTTTTCTTTATGACTGATCAACTTATGATTAGTTCAATAACTGTAAGAGCAATCCTAATGACTTTCCTAATCTAAGCTTATAAGATTAACAAATGTACACTTATCTCAGAGTTTCTTAAACTGTGAGGCACCCCTCCCCCTCGGGGCACTTGATAACCCTACAAGGGGGTGCGAGCTTATTGAAAAATAAAAAATAAATGCTTATTAAAAAAATTATTAATTTAAAGGAAACAAAACAAAATATACATTCTGACATAAAAAAATTAAATACATATCTAAGCTGATATAATATATAATACTTATAAAAATTACACACAGTACTGCACAATGTATTTCTTAATTAATTTATCAATACTAACAACATAATACTTATTCTGTAAACTACTGTACTGTCATATTACTGATCTTGTTACTTAAAAGTAACTTTCTTAAAATATCTATTACACTTATAAAAGTAACGTATAAAAATTTAATTCTTATCTTGATAATTAATAAGGTTTATGATAAAAGTCGTATTGTGTAGTTTTAGTGTCAAAGTATATTATTATTGCATTCAATACTTTGTTATTGTCTAGGGAGGGATGATGAAAATTATGGTTATAAAAATTGGGTTGCAATTATTGAAGTTTTAAGAAGCTCTGACTTATGTCTTGATCTGCTTGTAGATCACTTGTCAGCTCTTTGTTAAACTGCTGAAGTCCTCTTCAAACCAGCTTCTCTATTATTTTGACTTCTCCGAAGGGCAGTTCCAGCTTGAATGATAACTTAAGGATGAACGACTCACTACTAATGCTTAATGATTCACAATTAACTTTAACACACCCTTGGCAAGGTTTAAATAGCATTCACATTAGCACAAAATCAAGTCATCTCTACGGAAGGTGGTTTTAAACTCAAACCAAAATTAAGGAATAATTTCCCCTAGAGGATTAGTTGAAGGACTGTGGATGGAACCCATCACAAATTAATGGTAGAAATAGTTGAACTTATATGCTTGTTAATATAGGCAATTTTGCAATCCTTTTTTTTTTGAGATGCGTTGAATTAGGATTAGGTTTAGATCTTAGATTTTAGTTGCAATTTACATCTTATTTACTCACTCATATTTGACCAATTTCTGTTCTTTCAAATACAGACCTATTTCATTCAGATTATAACTAATTTTTTTTCATTTAAGAACTTTTGTATGAAGTTCTTAGTTTATATAAGACTGGTATTTGATCCCTTAATATATATTTGTAATTTAACCAAAACATAGAGTTTACTGCATATGTTTATTATTTTCGATTGGCTGTTATTACATAGAAGAATTTAGATTTGAAATATATTTTCAGACAAATAATTCTAATATTAATAAAACATCTGTGCAGTTATGAAAATTTGTGTTTTTTTATTTTATTTTATTATTTAAAGTTAGAATTGCCCTTGAATCTACATATTGTTTTTTTAGAAAGAAATATTAATAATCCATTTAACATTTTAAAAAAAAAGGAAATGGAATCTGATGCATATTTTACATAAAACAATTATTTTCAGAAGCGGTGAGTATATATATATATATATATATATATATATATATATATATATATATATATTTCGTCGTAATATACTTTACTTTACTTTCTGTAATAAAAAATTAGGTTACAATATTTTTGGAATGTTTTGATATTTTCGAAAAGATATTGAAAAATATTTAATCATTTAACAACTCTGGGAGTACTTTTTTTTTAAAATTCATGTGATTATCAAATGTATTGGAAAAACTCCTTTAATTTGACTAAGCTATTGGACTACACAAGAAAAAAACTCTTTCAAGTACTGGAAAAAAACATAAAGTCTAAACGGCTAAAAAACAGAATGAAACAATTTTTATCCTATTCCTTCTCGTTTTTCTTAAATATATTATTGTTTGTTCGTTGCAAGAGAGGGGACTAATGAAATAATGGGGAAGTTTTAAATTTTCATTAAATAAAATTTTTGTTTCAAATGGGGCTGGGGGGTTTGGGTTTTTACTATTGCAGACCTAGTACATTCTCCAGAAGATGGTATCTCGTTTTTTGTGAAGCACCAAAAGGTGGGTATCGATTGTCACAATGTAATTTTTTACTCGTTTTCCCAAGGGGAAAATACCCGACTCAACGGGTGAAATTGTATTAAAATTTATTTTACCGAGAGCATCCGCTAAACAGCGACTCATATATTTCAACATACCGCGTAATCATACGACATGGGCACTTTCGTTTTTTTTTTCCCAAAAAAACCCAAAGATTGGGCCGGGGTCAAACCCCGCCAACGGGGCCCAAAAACCCTCCAGCCACCAAAAAATACAGAGCATTCATTTATTGTTTGTAAATGCTATTATAATGTTTTCAAAAATGAACTCTCTCATTTTGCTGTATTTCATCCCTGTAATATAAGAGTTGCTACAACAATATCGTGCTATTTGTTGAGACAACCGATTAATTTAAGGCAGCGGTTCTCAAAATGTAAGGCGCACTCGCTTATGGGGGCGTGATAACACTGCCAGGGGGCGCTAGCCTATTGAAAAGTCAAAAACAAAAGATTACTTTAAAAAATTATTAATTTACTGAAAGTAAAAAAAAAACAAAAAATACATTTTGACATAATAAAAATAAAATACTCATTTGCACTGACATATTACACTTATAAATGTATCAGTACTTCGCAGTGTATTTTACAGTTAATTTAACATTATTAAGTTAAGAACATGTTTAATAATTACCAGTGACCCAATGACCTTGTCATATACAAAATTTAACACTTACCTTGATAATTTGTACGGTTTACAATTAATCCCTTTTTTCTGTTGATTTAAAGTTACGCAATTCGCTCCCTAATGCCACCGTTTTTTGCATAGTGATGCGTATGTGATGTATTGGGGATGGAAGTAAAGGAATGAGTAACCCATATCTGAAATAAGTAAACACTTTTACAAAAAACTCTGCCAATGTCCTTTTATTGCATTCCAAAACCTTCAAAATAATTTTATGAATAGCTGCACAGAAAAGATTGTACTTCGGACTATATATACTATATATATTGTACTATATATACGTCCGGGGCAATTCTCACTTTGACTCAGTAAGACGTTTATATACGCCGGTGACACTTAAGAGGTTAAAGAAGTATTGCAGATTTTGCTTCAAAAGTATATCATTCAATTCAATACATTGTTATTGTACGAAGGGTAATGAAAACTATATGATTGAATATTGGGTCGCAAACATTGAAAGTTTGAGAAGCACTGCTTTAAGGAAAGGACTCCAACTACGTGAAACTGCTCCGTCTAAAATCACAGTAAATTAGAAATTACCTCCATGACTATAAAATCATCTTTAATGTCTTGCGTCTAACAACGGAAATGTCAACTAAGTCCCTTCACGTAGTTTTAATTATTCTCACTGGGTTTGGGATAAGACATTTTGAACTTTTTGCAAATTGATTGAGACGTGCTTGCATCTGTAGCATTATGATTGAAAGATAAGTGGAATAATCTATAAAGAAACACATTTTGATTTATTTATATTTATATGATTTACTAATAATTGAAATGTATAATATGTTTTTCTTTATAAGTTTAGATTTTGCAATAATTTTGTTTACGTTTTACTTATTGTTTTAAGGTATCCGACCTCTTGCGACAACTTTTTTTTTTGAAAAAATGGAAATATGAGGACTTTTTTGTGATTTTTAGATTTATTTAATATATTTTAAGAAAAAAATCCTAAAATTCAAAACAGAAAAAAAAGTTATTACTATTAAAATCAGAAAAAACTGGTGAAAATGCACAAAAAATTACATAAACGGGGCCCACTCTGTACAAATATTTTATTAGCAAATTCTTAATTTTTCAATTTTGATGTGTTACTTTGTTATTCATGTTTGAAATGACCTTCAGGATAAGAGATATTTTAATTTTTACAAAAAACTAGAGTGCTTTATGTTAGTGATTATATGAAATTGCTTAAAAAAAACAGTAATTATATTCACATAAAAGACTAAATTTTGAAATAAAATAGTGATTGTTAAATCTGAAGTTCAAAACAGTTTTATCGTTACACACAACATACACAAAATATTTCAGTGAATTTTTTTCCAAAACTTTTTGAGCAATCGCTGTCCTAGTTTGAGTTTTTCGAAAAAAACACATTTCGAGTAAAACGTATCTTAATGTTTGACATCTTGTGTAAAGTTAATGTCATCTGCTCTTACTAAACCACTTGTAGTTTTTGTTCTAGTGAAAGAAAAATAAAAAACTTGGTATTTTTATTCAGCTAATAAGATGGCTTATAAAATAAAATCATAGAAGATATTTGTCAATTTTTGAAAAAAAATCATGATTTAAGGGTAGTCGGATACCTTAAGTCAGAGTTTCCCAAACTTTTGACGTATGTGTACCCCTTTTATTATATTCCTAACGCTGAGTACCCCTCGTAAAAATGTATTTTAATAACAATCAAAATATATTTATTTTTCCTTTTTTTGTGTGTGTGACATGCATAAAATAATAAAAAAGATAAATAAATTATTCATTAAAAATATAAATAAAAGTTATATTATAAATAACATTTATTTGGATTAATGAGAAGGATGAAACTTTTTTGTTTTACTCGGGGAAACGGAATGGGCAGCAGCCGGGCATATCCCTCCAAACCCCGGTGCAACTCTACCCCCAAAACTTTCCAAACCCCTGGGGTACAATACCACACTTTGGGAAACTCTGTTTTGGTTTTGCACAATGTTTCACGAAATTTTTTAATGAATTAAATATTGTTTGTCTAGACGGGGAAACAAAAAAACACTCACAATTTTTTGGGGCACTATCGACAAAACGGATTTCTTTTTAAATCAAAATTTAACATGAAATATTACAACCCCGGTGATCGGTTGCAGTTTTCGGCGAGTTTTTCCCCAGTTCATGCCCGGGAAGGGGGACTTGAGCCTCTATCTTCACCTACTACGGTTTTTTGATGCCAACGAGGTAGGGGAAAAAAAAGCTCGCTTAAAAAAGAAAAAAATTTTTTGTTGCCAGAATTAAATTTTTCCCATGAAATTACGTCAACAATAACCCAATAAGGCGATTTTAAGGGGTAAAATTCCCCCCCCCAAGGTTCCAGATCATATGGTGGCCGCGGTAGCCAGTGGAAAGTACGGGCCGGGGTTGCCTTGTCACAGTTCGAGCCCATTACCACTAAAGACCCGCCGTGTAACGTACAAATCTGTCGAGAGCCGTCCTCCTTGGTGTGGGTGGGAGTTAGGGGGGTGCCAGCTCAGGTGTCGTCCACGTCACTTGACCATGGGTTTTTAAAACGGGGCCGTCGCCAAAAGCCCTCGTGTAACTAAACAGTGCGACGTTAAATTTAAAACAATCAATCAAATCCAGATCATATGTGGAATGGGGGACGCCCAGCCACGCAACTGGGTCCCAAACACCTTTTTTGCTACCTTCCATCGTTGGTGCCCTTTTTAAAATAGACAATGACTTGCATGGGAAATTTTTTTATTGGGTCCCAAAAGGATGTTTCCACCGTGATTCACCCTTTGGCAATATTTGACTAAATCCTTATGTTTTTTAAATTAAAACCCTGAACTTAACACAACAACAACAACATCGGAAACACTTAAGTTCTATATGTACCCTGATGTGACTTCACTTAATAAACTGAACTTGTCCCTATTCGATTGATTGGAAATTGAAAAAATTTCCATTACAACTAATTGATTTCCCGTCTAGTTCAATATGGATTCAAAAATTTGTTGAACAAAGAAAAAAATTTAGAATTGATTGAAACACAGAAATATCAACAAGCATTATATATAAAAATGAGAGTGGGGAAGTTTTGGAAAAATGGAATTCAATTCCAGACACATTTAACAATTTGAAGAAGCTAGTCCATGCTGTTATAAACATTATTTTTATCTACATACGCGTGCGAGTCAATATTTTCATAGATGAATAACATTAAAGACTAGCTTAGGAACCCTTTTGCCGATGACTCCAATTCAGCATGCATTCTGCAAAAAGTAACATCTTACAATCCTAATGTGTTATTATTCATCTAAACTGTAACAGCAGAAATCACACTAACGTTACTTTAATTTGAATTACATGTATAATTAAAACACTTACTACTATAAAGTACACAATGTATTCTTCGTATAGTCAATAAAGAGTTTTAAATTGTTAGTATTTAATTTTATATATTATTTTCCCAATAATCACAAGTCAAAATTATTTGACTGCACGTCTATATATCATGAAAATATTTCGTTAGAAAAAATGGCACTTGGATTCATACAGGTTCACAACCCTTGGTCTAAGAGGATCTAAGGTGTGATTTTATTTTTCAAAATATATATCTAGATAGTTAGTTTTATCATCATATTTCATTTGTAACTGCTATTTTTACTTAAAATATTTTTCTTGTTTTTCATGTTGAAAATATCCCTTAGTTAAGATGACGAAGAAATTTTGATACATTTTTTACGAGCCATGTTAACAGAATTTTAACAAAATATTAACATAAGAGGAAGTTGCCTTCATCTCTTTCCAAACACAAATATTTTTTTATCTTTAAAATTAATATGACATGTTTTGAGCCAAATCAGACTTAATTTTTAAAAAAAATCTTTGTTTGATGAAATCTATACAACTCTGATGAGAGGAAAAAAGAACCCCCCGGAAAAATTAAATTTAAACTAAAACACGATGCGGTAAGTATCGCGGATTTTTTATGTACTTGAAAAAAGCTGACCTACAGGGCTATTAAATATACCGATCTGGGAAATTTGACATGTTTATTAGCAATATGTTCCAAGAAAAAAGGGGGAAATTTTATATTAAAGAGGTAATGAAAAAAATAAAAGGTTAGATGGGGGTTTAATTTTTAATCTAATTTATTTATCCTTACATATATATATATATATATATATATAAAATATAATATAAAATAAAAAATGAAAAATATAGAACCTCAGTCAAAAACAGGAAGAAATTGAATTCAACAGACACAACAAATGAGTACAA